>JAGDQP010016069.1:1271-41300 GCA_022664845.1 Lepisma saccharinum | reverse complement strand
TTCCGGTAATTTTGACATCAAAGATGTACCACGCACTGGAAGGCCAAGTGTCGAAAATGTCGATAAAATCATGGACATTGTCGCGTCCGACCGTCATGTAAGCACTGTTTCGATTGCCCAAGAGCTAAACATTGCACAAAAAACCGTGTGGAACCATTTGCATAAGGCTGGATACACAAAGAAGCTTGATGTATGGGTGCCACACGAGTTAACGCAAAAAAACCTCATGGACCGAATTTCCATCTGCGAATCGCTGCTGAATCGCAACAAAAGCGACCCATTTCTGAAGCGGTTGGTGACTGGTGATGAAAAGTGGATCACTTACGACAACGTCACGCGAAAACGGTCGTGGTCGAAGCACGGTGCGCCGGCGCAAACGGTGCCCAAGCCAGGATTGACGGCCAGGAAGGTTTTGCTGTATGTTTGGTGGGATTGGCAGGAAATTATCTACTATGAGCTGCTCCCCTACGGCCAAACCCTTAACTCGGAACTATACTGTCAACAATTGGACCGTCTGAAGGCAGCAATCGCCCAGAAGCGGCCAGCTTTGGCCAATAGGAGAGGCATTGTGTTCCACCAGGACAACGCCAGGCCACACACATCGATAGTGACTCGCCAGAAGCTCCGGGAGCTTGGTTGGGAGGTTCTTATGCATCCACCTTATAGTCCGGACCTGGCACCGAGTGATTACCATCTGTTCCTGTCCATGGCGAACACGTTTGCTGGTGAAAAATTCGCGTCAAGAGAGGCTTGTGAACATCGACTGTCTCAATTTTTTGCCAATAGGGACAAGGGCTTCTATGAGAGAGGCATCATGATATTACCTTCCAAATGGCAACACGTTATCGAACAAAACGGCGCAAATGTGACCTAAATCGGATCATTCTAACTATGGTAAGTCAAGCCTTCAATGTCATGCAAAAATAATGGATTACTTTTTACTACACCAGATATAAGGAGAAAGTCTGAACTCCAGAAAAAGTGGATTTTGAACAACAATATCCCAATGAAACCAATAGGAAATCGAACCACGGAGCCCTTACGCAAACTGAGACAGAACAGCCATGGGCAAAAACATTTTCCAGGCAAAAGGATGGGGGAAGGAAGTGGAAGTACAAGGTAACATTCTGGTAGTACTGAGGAAACCTGGAATACATCTGTCGTAATTACTGTCGTGAGTAAAACAAGAATGGCTCTGGTATTGTACTGCATACCGGATACAGTTTTGATAACTAGATCATCGTGATTATGTTCACCCGTATATACAAGAGATTTATACCAACTCGTTCCATATCAACTCGCTCCACTGATCCTAACAAGGTACGAAATAAACTACGTAAGAAAAGTTATACAACAGAAAAAGAATAATAAATAAAAATTCTTTACAATTCTTCATTATATGAACCAGGTAGAGACATATGGTCTAAGCCTGTTATACGTCTGAGCAATGACGTTCCTTGGAGAGTTTTTTTTTAAACTTTCTTTGGTATATTACAGTAATTGGACCTAGGACATTAAAGTACCGGGATTATATGAGAGCAATGCTCTTATAAAATTCACAAACATTCATGCTCCAACGGAATTCAACCCCGAAACCTCTTGTACGTGAACCTGACGCCTCAGATATCACACCACCGAGTTCTTTAATTTGGTATGTGTTCTCTATATAGAATTCTCCGTTAAGAGGAATTTATCCCCTTGGTTACACGTTTTATTAGCCACTTGTCTTTCTTGAACGTGGTGAAAAAGAACCTTTTCTTCAATGCACGTTAACAAAATACTGAAGGACATTGATCAGGGCGTATACAGAACTTCGAGCGACCAAATTCATGACTTTTGCATGCAACAAAAGTATGAGTTGTTGGGGTCAGCTAGCGAACTCGTGACTGCCAAACCCAACTGTCAAGACATGATTCCCCTGGGTAATTATATTTCTTAACACATCCTGCTGTAAAAAATTAAAAGTTCCCAATATCAAACATGCTTCCAATGTATGAGAATATCGTCACCTTGGAACCAGAAGGTACTATGTCCACTTTTGCTACTTTTGAGAAAAAGCACTTTTAAAGTTTGAAGTTCCATTTAAAGTCTGTATAAATTCATTTCATTTCTAACATTTCTAGCCACTTGGAAATTGTTTTGGGAGATATTATTTTTGGGGTTGATGCCCTTCAGTACAAGGTTTTGACTGCAGTGTTAACGCCATTTTGCCAAAAAGTGGACATATTACATTCTGGTTCTAAGGTGACGATATTCTTCTGCACACTTGGGAAAATGACAAATGTACAAATAACAAATAGCTAAAAATTACAAGGTTTACCTGACTGGATTCATAACCTGAAACTCAATTTCATTATTTTTTCTTGACTTTTCCTGACATTCTGTTGATTCATTTACGGGCACTGAATTTTTAACTAATTCTTACACAATATACAAAAGAAAAGTAAAGGACTCAAAATTACAAATACATATCTAAACGACCAGTTTCATGTTAAAACCTTCAAAACAAATTGCGTTATCAGCAAGGTTACCAGATATTTTTTATCCTGATTTACCCTGACTTTTCCAGTTCAATTTAGCACATTTTCCACGCTCTACATATGAATTTCACGATAAAGTTGTGTAAATTTTAGTCCTTAGCCCTGGGGAACTGCACTCCCATTAGAATTTTGTTTTCGTTGTAGAATGCAGCTGGTAACCCTGTTTCCTTTGAAGGTATGTGACTTTTATTTTAAGAATCCCTTCTTACTGTTGGTCCATTGTTGTCAATTCAGTAATTCTTTCTGCGGATGTGACACAAGTTAAGGGGAACTCAGTTCCCTCACCGTTCTGTTAAGGGAAGTATTCTGTTGTTTTGTGTTGATAGCCATTTGTTGGTTTTTGATCAAGTAAAATGTAGTTTACTGTTGACAAAATGACAGTAAGGTCAAGTTTTGTGAAGCTCTTTGTAATTTCGATATTTGTAAATTTGTTTGTAGCAAGCGCATTCTTACGGTTTGCCAGAAGTGTAAATACTAATAATATCAATAAAATTTTGCAACTGGTGAGACATCTTTTGTTTCTCATTGTGTAAACAGAAAGCAAATAATTAGTGTTTGAGAAGAAGAAAATGCGGATTTATTAGGAAGAAATTAGTGCAATAAAAGTAACCATTGTTAGCTACATTAAATAAATGTAATACCGTAAAACATTTTGGGACCATTATTGTTCCAAAAATTAAAAGGTAGCATTCCAGGGTTAAGGAACATAAATATTTATTTCTTTAGCTAAATACTGTCACGAAACAGGGGTTACAAGTAACCGAATAAACACGAGAACTAAGAAAAAACCTACCACAGCAGCGTTTCAGACTTTGTTGCCATAAATTTTCGTTAGTTATAGCTCCCTTATTTGCGAACTATTTATGACTGATGCCTTAGTAAAATAAAAATTTCCCAGCTTTCGCTTGTAATCCATTCACAGAGAACAAGGTTTAGGAATTAAAAAAATAATCCAGGATCGTCCATGTTTTTCTTCCTGCTATAAAGTAGAATGTCTAGCAGTGTGAGACCAGTTGAATTTGAATTTATTTTATGATCTCGAGCAACTCTGACCGGGTAGGGCAGGGGGAAAGGATGTTGGAAAGAAGTCGGCCTGAGACTATAATGAAGGTATCATCCTGCCACTCGCCTGGTGTGACTGAGGAAACATCCCGGAAAAACCTAAGTAAGGATAGGTGGCCGTCAGGGACGTTTCTAGGATTTTCCAAATGACGAGTCAAAGCTCTGCTATATGAGCTACGGCCACTCGGCGTGTGAAAACAGTATTGCCAGTTTGTGAATAACTAAGGCTACCGTTATTTTGGCTTTATTTTATTTGTTCTCAAATTAAGTTCTTGAAATGAAACTCTTTGTTAAACAAATGTAATTTTGCTCCTTTGCATGTATAAAGTAACTTTCAAAAGTTGCTCTCTGTTTTATCTAGAGCCTTATGTATAATACATGACTTAACAGGCACATGGTCACTTTCTACAAATTATTTTGAGGACCGAACTGTTACTGCCGTTTAGGGTATCCCTAATATGTTCCTTTAGACCTGTGGTCAGGTTACATTTAGTCATACCTATATACAAATCAGATTATTCATGTTTACTCATTCAGCTCCTGTGGTTTCACTACCCTAAGGATACCTAAAGGATAAGAACAAAGTCAAATTCAAATTCACGTTTACTTGGCAAATACTTAAAGACTCGTCTGTGTTTCTGTATTCAACAAAAGGTTTTGCGATGGTCTTCGATGGGACGGCCACTACTTGTGTTATTTTTCAAGTAAATTTTGCACAATTACACTTGAAGTGGCGGAAATGCAGAACCGTTGTAACCCTTTAAGTTCTTTTGGTGCAGGAGATTTCTTTTTATTGGACAGGTTAGTAAATCGGTCGGATGCTTTCCTGCGTGAACTTTTAAGTAGAGTACAAGTGGGCTATTCCGATCGATTTCGGAGGGTGGGTGATTCCAATCTAAAGCAATAACTTGGCGACAAATACTGCCATCTGACAGAGATTGAATACAACATCAGTTTAGAGTGGAGTGACCATCTTCAGTGATGTGTAGGTTTGAGCTTACATTATTTCGGGGTCAGGAGCAATTGACAGTAAGTATGACCTTGTAGAACGTGGAGTTACATTTTTAGAATCACTGTTTCGAAGTAATTTGTGAACACATATTCCTTGTGACACGAGTGGGAGTAATATATTCGAAAATAGATATCCTTGCGTGAACAATGTGCAATATGAGGCATGACGCAATTCCGGATTCAGTGTTGCCAACCCAGTGTTCAAAATTATCTATCAATTTCGGTCGATTCCAATCACATTTTTGCGGGTGATTTTGATCGCGTGTAATACGTAGTTCGTACAATTGCTCTCTTGAAATAGGGTATTCCATCATAAGTAGTACACGCTGAACTTATTTTTCTCGATGTAGATGGGAATGTATATCCAGATAAAAGAAAAACGTTGGAGTGACGACGATATGAAGGAAGCCCTTGAAGCCGTATGGGGTGGCTTGGCATTGAAGGCAGCTGCCAGGAGGTTCCATATTCCTTATACTACCCTCCAGAATAGATTTGCAGAAGCAATGGGTCGTAAACAGAGAAAACGTGAAAATGCTGGGGCTATGCAAGTTTTTACAGCTGATCAAGAGAAAACGTTGAAAGAACGCATAATCAGGTTGGCAAAGTTCGGGTGTGGTCTTACAAGAAAGGACATAATTAAAGCTGCATATGCTTTTGCAGAAGCTAATAACATCACTAACATATTCAGTGCGGCAAAACAAATGGCGGGAAAAGACTGGCTGCAAGCGTTTTTGACCCGTCATCCTGACTTGACCGTTCGTAAACCACAGGATTTATCGGAAGCTCGATGTGCTGGATTGAACAAAGAAATAATAGACCGATATTTCGCTCTCCTGAAAGAGCTGTTGAACTTTCCTCAATTGATATACAGCTGTGGCGAAACTGGTATCCCATTAAATAATCCGACACGGCCCATAGTAACTCTAAGCAGGTAGTATCTAGAACATGTGCGGAAAAGGGGGAAAATGTTACAATTTTAGCATGTGTGCAAATGTCGCTGGAAATTTCATCGCTTCCTTTTTTATATTAAATGGGAAGAAACGTTCTAGTATTGGATGGACACGTGAGGACATAGTATCATGAAGGCTGTGTGGGATCTAAGAGGGAAAAGCAATTTATTTGCGGTAAATGTCGAATCTAAAAACTTCCTTGACATTCGATGATTATCTTCTCCTCCAAATTATAGCACAGCTACGTCTATTAATAGCACATTACATATTGCATTTGTTTACATGTTCTATGCTATCATTTCCATTTCTTGTGTGTTCTTTGCTACCACTTTCATTACTTGTATGTTCTGTGATATTTCCATGTAGTATGCTTAATATTAAATACAGTAACCTGGCATTTCTCGTTTTGTTTATCGCGATCGAAATCACCCATATACGTGTCGGAATCACCTGCCTATGGCGGGTATTTCCGATCGACAACAGGCATTTACAAATTTATATATGTATAATATGTGGCGTGCGCTCTTACCCATTACTCTATCGGGAATTTTGGAGGACATATCAACGTAACCCATCGTCATTTGTTTTTCTAAATTGCGTTCGTTATATTCAGCTGAGAGCTGTTTGTACCCAAATCGATCGGAATAGCCCACTTGTACTCTATACTGATAAACTATATCATGACCAGTCGTCGTTAGTTCCTGACTATGTTTTTACCTTTTAAAATTTACGTCACTTACTTCTTAATTTACTTCTTCGATGGCAGTTTACAAAATGTCCAAAGTTCGAAACTGATAGGAGATTAATTCCCAAGGACATGCATATTACGTGTTTGTTTGATACTTTCATTTCAGCGATACTTTTATACCCTTCTTCACTCATTGAAATCAATTATAGATTGAAAGTATTCACGTGATTGACGTTCACTAAACAATTTATTTTAAAATAACTGGAACAATCACGGTCAAAATACTACTGATGAAGAATATATATTTTTTTTTAATCACGGGGTGTAAATAACAGGTTCTCCGGATTTTATGCTCTACTACCAATTAAATTCTAATAGTCTAACAAATCTCGTGGAGAGATACTTACGTGGGGTTACTACAAACCCCTAAGAATGTACATGAACAATTATAGGAATTTATGGTAACCACTTAAATAAAACTTTTTTTTTTACAATTAATTTTCAATTTCAAACTCTCGTGACAGTATAGCATTTTTTAAAAATCCAATATATTTCTACTTTCTTCAAGATCATTATTTTTTCCATGACCAAAATTACATTCCGTGACATTTATATTTTTTAGGTTTTCCAGGTACCTACCTGGTAATTTGTGGTAGTCAAACTACTTCACTTTAAGAAAATATCCTAATCAGAAATTCCAAAATTTTAGAATGTATTCACGGATTTTTAGCTCGTGAACAAGCGAATGCATCCGATTTCGAACAGGGTTGCCACTGGTTTTTAATTTTTCTGATTTCCCTGACATGATACATCAACTTATCTGATTCCGTTTTTGCGTATCGTAGCTACTGACATATTAACAAATCTGAGTACTTGCATACACTAAAGAAGGTACAACGAAATTACAGGAAGCTGTTAACAGTACAACGCACGAAGTGTCTGAAAATAATTTAATTAATTAAAAAAAATCTCCTACTATGTGGCCGGATGAGAAGTGAAAACAATGCTAAGTACAGTTTCATCAATCAGAGGAGCTGAACTGTCACGATGTTTGCATAGCTTATACAATGTATGAAAACAAGTTTATTACCGTATAAGAATTAATACTGATTATTCATAAAATGGGTGGATTTTCAAATCTCGGATGGGGTATAGCCTTACGAGAGAGAATTATTTATTATATCACATTAAGTATGTAACAATTAGGGTATTTCACTTCCTACAGTTCACCTGATTAAACCATTTTTAGTTCACTTGACTTCAACAAAACGAATAGCCCTCTTCTATGATGCTCATTAAAGCCTTCGAGTTGAACAGACGTTTGATTTCCGAATTAATGGCTTCCTTCTCTCTCCTGGCTTCCAACGTCATGTAGCTCTTTGATTTTCATATCAATGTTTTCGTTTGCCGATCTTAATGGCATCCTTGAAATCAATCGCCCTCTTTTGCTAGTTTTCCCCGATGAACTGCCGGAAAACCATGGTTTTCCCCTGATTTTTTTACTTTTTCGCAGTTTTCAATTCCCTGATAATTTGCTAATTGGTGACAACCCTGTCAAAGGTAAAAGATGTGATCAAGACTATGAAGAAGAAGACGTGAAGCTGGGTCAATCATAGATCTATGTATGACAAGTGTTCTACATTGGAAATGAAACAACCTACAAGAAGATCAAAGGCAAGACGGATAAATGTAATCAAGCTTTTTTTTTTCCAGGACCTACAGGGATGAGAACAGCAACTGACTGACATATCATCGGCTGAGAATTATACGGTTCTATCTAACATTAAAATCCTATGTAGTTAGAACCTTATAATTCTCAGCCGACGATATGTGGAAAACTTGGGAGAACATTTACCCAGTGGAGGCCTGAAAATGACTGAAGAGGATTATGATGATAATGATATGTGAAGTACAAATAGAAGAACCCGGATAGGTTGCCGGCCAGTCTGCGGCGGTAGGCCATCGGCTCGAAGGTCCCGGCAGGGGCATGGGTGTGGATTTTAACACTTAACAGCTAAAAGCAAATCGTGACGGGCCGAAGTCCAAAGTTACTAGACTGGCCCATAAAAATATATTTATTTTTTTAACCCGGATAGGCAACATAGAATGTAACATTTAAATATACGTACTTCATACTTATGCTCGTTCCTAAAAAAATTAACGCACTCTGACAACCATATCAAATTTGAAAGGTACTCATACATGTACAATGGCTAAATTTTCTCAAAACTGTATGCATCGTAAATTTAAAGGCTTTAACATGTTGTAAGTTGAAAGAATGCAAGCAGACTACTGCGACTTTACTTCTGGATTGATGCAGTTTGTATTACAATTGAGTCTTTCGTCCAGGCATTTTCTTACGAAAAAAGCTAAACGTAATGTGAAAACAGTATGTGGCAGTAGAAGATAGGTTTCACTTACTTAAAAATAGCAAGTAAAATACGCTATTGAACACACAATGGCATATTGCTTAACTATGTGCATATGTTATAAAGTAACTTACTATTTGAGGAATTTGTTGTTGTTTAACAACAGTTAATTAAAAAAAAAAACTTTATTTTTATATGGGCCAGTCTAGTAACTTTGGACTTCGACCCGTCACGATTCGCCCTTTAGCTGTTAAAATCCACACCCATGCCGGGACTCGAACCCGGGATCATCGAGCCGATGACCTACCGCCGCAGACCGCTGGGCCACCCAGTTAATTCAAAATTTAGTCATTTGCTGAACAGTACATACGCAACCATACGTAAAGAATACTTCAGAAAGTATATATATTCTGGTTAAATTAATTTCGAAAGTCTAGCAGTTTATTCCTCATGACCCGAATGACACCTCCAGAAGCAATCAGTCATTCCGACAGTGTCTGAGAAAAATCTAAATTACCTCATAGACTTTATAATTTTAACACCTCTGTATGTAGTCTCACCCTAACTTCAGATAGAAATATGAACCAAAATACGTAACCACATCAGCTCATTAAATATTAAATTTAAAGAAAGAGAACATGATTAGCGTAGAGGAAAAGAGAAAGATAAAATAAACAGAAAAATATATGAAAAAAAAACAAAAAACAGCATCAACTAGAAGAAAGATGTATCGCTGATATCAGCTAAGGTACTCTCGAGACAGCAACACTTGTTATTTCAATTCTGTGAGTACCCAAGGAAAAAAACAAACAAAAAAATCTCCTTTAGCATAGATTTCTTAGATTTTTTCTTTTTTTAAGATTCCAAGACTCTTTATGCTTTAGTTTTTTAATTTCCCTGATTTATTACCCCCTTTCTGCAAAATCTCTGACTCTTCCCTGATTTATTACCCCCCCCTTTTTTTTTTGAAAACTGACTCTTTCCTGATCTACTATCCCTTTTTGCAAAATTACTAACTTTCCCGGAGTACCAGGTTTTTCCCAACCTGTAGAAGTGCCTAAATAACACAAAATGAGATAATATTAATAAAGCAACTTCACTGATTTAAAATAGCAAAAAAAAAGTAATTTTACCTTTTTCTTATTCCACAATCTACGAAACAGACATATTTCTTTTTGTACTCTCTGAAAGGTGTGCTTACTTAAGTCGCTAGTCAAATCCATGCCAATCAGACGCCTCAGATTCTTCGTCGTCTTGACGTCCGATAAGTTTTACGCCACTCCGTAATAGCGGCGTTCCTTTTCCTTTTCCTGTAACAGCAACAACAGTATTACAGTTTAAACAAGCTGACACAGTGAATTCAAAGAAGTGTGAAAATAAAGCATAGGATAGGGAGACACTTAAGGACCATACGCCTACTTGTAGAAGCTTGCTTTCCTTCTTTATGAAAAACTACTCCAGTGGCTCGCGAAGCTCTTAAGCTGAACATGTCTGGGAATTTAGGAGATAACATTCGTTCTTCAGTACACAAAAAATCAACGAAACTATCCCGTTTTCATACTGACATCGTTACCTGGCATTTTCTATTTCAATTTTCCTTGACTTTTTTCCTGGTCTATTTGGCACATCTTCCATATTGTTCTAATCAATCCAGTTAATTTTGATATGTATAACAAGCAGAAACGGGAACGGGGGAACAGAAGAAATAATGGTCGTTTAGCATTTGGCAACGCACGCTTTTATTCAGCTGATATTAATATTAAGAAACTGACGTTGAAAAAACTCAGAACGTTACCGTGGCGCTTTATAACTTCGAAAGTTGGAGTACGACCCTGTCAGATAGATATAAACTGCAAGAGTTTGACAATAAGATCTTCAGAAAAGATATACGGGCTGAAACGGGACGATATGACAGAAGAATGGAGGACACTGCATAATGAACTCCACAGAATGTATGATTCACCTCATACTATACAAAAAATAAAATCTCGTCATCTAAGATGGGCAGGGTATGCAGCTCGGATAGGTGGGAAGCCAGGGAGAAAAGGACCACTGAGAAGACCGACATGTCGTTGCGAGGACAATATCAGAAGGGATCTTGAAGAGTTCAGTACTCATGATAAAAATCTGGCCAGGATAGAATCGAATGGCGAACGCTGGTTACTGCAGCGATTAACTTGCGGGTTCTGTAACCACAGCACAAGTGGGTGAGTTACATTTTCTGATCAACTCGTGTACAATTTATTCCATGAGTTAAACAAAGCTTTATTTTGGTAAATAGCGCAAAAAAAGGAAGAAAATATTAGTAAAGCAGTTACCTGTTTAGATCGAAATAGGTAGCAGGTACGTATGCTTTTTTTTTTTAGTGAGGTCATCGATACTTCGCAAGGTTTTGATTATACAGGGTGGATTCTCTTGCTAGAGGCCCCAAACTATTGCCTACAACAAGGCTTGTTTGTGAGATAATGGCGTGAAAATTTATATACATATGTTGTCAACGACGCAAAACACCATGGAACCCTCGAGGATGGAATGATCTCAACCAGTTGCTTACATTTGCTTTTTACCCGCGTCCTCATCTCGGCAGTTGAGTCGAACGTCGCGTGAGTGACAATGTATTTAGTCAAACAGAATTATTTTTAAAAAGCTTTACCAACCAATCTCCCGATATAACTCTTGTCGACTTGCTTCTTTGGTACCTATTAAAGCTCAAAGCGTACAAAAATAAACTGCAAAATCGCTTTACTCCAAGAAATTTAAGCCGTTAACGTCTACACTTGAAGAAAATTATTCCAGAATTTAAAGAACCACGTTCAAGTGGGCCTGGACGTGGAAAGAGACCGTTATCAGCATGGATTGTGAGCAGATCCTGTTTTGCATAGTTAAAAGTAAGTATATGTAAATTTTCAAGACACTATCTCAATAACGTAAGGTTTTATAGAGACAATTGTTTGGGGTCTGTAGCAAGAGAATCACCCTGTATAATAACCCGTCCACGTGAAATAATTTTACCTGATATTCATATCATTTACCAACTTACTGAAACCTGTTTACCCCGAATGTTGTTTAAAATGGAACCCCAATTTTAGAAAACCCTCTCGAAGTGCACTGTACTATACACTTTATTTACACTCGACGGTCAAATCAAAGAATTACCTTATTTTACTTAACAACTACATATAATTAATTGTATCTTATTAAGTAATTCTAAAGTCCATGTTTGTTTTAACTCAATGCTTTATACAACATGAACATTAGAAATAACGAAATATGGCAGCGTTTTAAAATCCACTGACGTAAGTTTTCGCTGTACTTTACTCCGTTTCCACACAAGGAAATCAATTATATTTATCACCTTTATGCATCTCTAGCTCAAGGACAGATGGTTTTATCTAGAGACCTATTACACGTTCGAAGGACAATTTATTATCCAAAAATACAACCTTGGAAACCGTTGTCCTCACGATTAAAAGTAACTAACGTGGTTTTTATTATTTAATTTTCGTAAACTGGAAATAGGTAGTGTGACAAATTTGACGCTCTAAAAGTGGCAATTGTTAAAGTTTGAGTTTCCTAAGTATTTCCTCAGTAAAGGTGTTCCTCAAGGATCTATTTTGGGTCTGATACTCTTTTTACTATATATTAATGGTATACCCACTTTCATGCATACTGAAAATGTATTTTTGCTTGCTGACGACCTAAATATTTTGATCAAAGGGAAAACTAGTCAGATCTACAAAAAAAAAAAAAAAAAAAAAAAAAAATCAATTGTTAAAAACTGAATTTATGAACTTCGATTAATTACCTAGAAAGGAATATAGAAAAATCTACATTTTTATATTTTCACATTCATCAAAAGCCATGTGTCTTACCGACTGCAAGATTTGATTCCATAATTTTAGGCTACTGTAATGGCATAAAATTTCTCAGTGTAACCTTAAATGAAAAACTGAAATGGGAAGCACACATTACTGAACTCAGTAGAAATTGCATAGTATCTGCTTTGCTTTATATAGACTTAATGGCTCAGTATCCAAAGACACCCTATTGTTACTATACTATGCCAAATTTTACTCATTTTTAAACTTTGGGAAAATTTTTAAGGCAGCATCTGCTTGTATAAATATTTTTCGCTTACAAAAAAGGGCGCTGTGAACAATTTTTTTTTGGCCTAAAGGTCCGAGTCTCATGCAAAAACATTTAAATCTGAAAGAATCCTTACTCTTCCATGTTGAATTTTGAATTTGAAATTTATTTATAGGCTTTTCGCAGGCCGGGATACGGAGGAGAAAGGATTCGGGAAGGTGTCGGCCAGGGCCTATGTTGAAGGTACCGGAATTTGCCTGGTGTGACAGGAAAAAATCTGTCAGGATGGTCGGCCGCTGGGGTCGAATTCACTACTTCCCGAATGCTACACCAACGCTCTACCACTGAACTACGGCGGTTGCTCTTCCATGGCTTTTTATTTATAAATGTATAATGTTTGTTGTGAAGAATCAACATTTATTTACTCATGTTAGGAATATGCACCAGTACAAGGCAAGCTACCTCAATGGTTAAAATGTCTTAACTAAGAGCTAACGCTATGTTTCAAACATAATGCAACATTGTTGATTACGAGTTAAATTGTAACGTATTCCCGCACCGTGATTCATCACTGGATATAAGAAATTTCTGTATAAGACTGGTATCGGTCATTCTCCAGAAATTTTGTGAATAATTTTCTTTGCTTCTTAAAGCATTTCTTATAACAGGGCCAGTTTATGTTCTCTTTTATATTTTAATAATATTTATGTGATTTTGCTTCACATGTGCTTAAGGTCAATTCCGTAAAAAACTCATCGTCATTTTCATTTTTGAGAGATGTTTTCAACAGCTACGTTTAGTTTTCCGGTTAATTTTCGGCAGTTATCCATGAATCATAATTAAATTGAAAGTGAACATATTAGCATGAGAATTATATTTACTGAAACACATGAATCAGCCTGATGGGCAAAAAAGTTAATAAGTGTGAAGATGGCAACACTGCACGTCATATTCGCACGCTAGACAGAAAGGACCCATCTTACTGTTAGTTTTGTTGGACTGGAACTACAAGAGAGACGCTCCTACAGTCGACTTACTGTGAAACAAAAGAGAGAGGTGTATCTCACTTATCCATCAACTCCGTGGAACTCACAACCGTTGTATTGTACTGTAGCCGTAAGAAATTTCGATTTTCTTTGATCATGATCAGATGCAAAACACTGAATATTTCATTTAAGCTTCATTGTAGAATTTCCATTCCAACTGTAAGAAACATCGCAACAAAAAGAGGGGTCAAAACATCAACTCCATGGAAATTACTTTACATTCTGAAATTGGAATGGATAAATAATAAAATGTTTATCTCTAAGTACTTCCAATAGCTACCCACAATGCCTTCAAAATTTCTAAAACCTAACGTCTTCTACCATTTAAAATAGCTACTTTTTTTCAACTATCCAAAAATCTCTGGAAAATGATCCATATAAGATCTGTTTAATCTGATTAGATCGTTAAATTGCTTCTTATCAGTAGTATACTCAACACTGTATATGTATATATATATATATATATATATATATATATGGATGTATACTCAACACCCTGTAAGCAAGAAATGTAATGAAGGCAATCTCTTGAATCATGTTTTATTACTCCATTGCAGAAAATCCCCTCGCGAACGACAGCCCTGAAAGGTTATTTTACTGAACTATCGGGGCAATGTTACTAACTCCATCCGAGTTATTTGTTTTTATTTATGTCCTTTAGGCATCTAAGGCTCAGGTTGGGATAGGGGAGGGGAGAGTATGTGGGAAGGTGTCGGTTAGGGCCTACGTTGAAGGTGCTACCCCAGCATTTGCCTGGTGACTGAAGGAAACTCCTGGATAAACCTCAGTCAGGATGGTCGACCGCTGGGATCGAACCCACAACCTTCCGAAAGCCACGCTAACGCTCTACTTCTGAGCTCCACGACCTCCCAAATGATACACCAGCGCTCAACCACAGAGCTACGGCGGCTCGTTGATTCATGTGTTGTTTCCCAGACACTGGATGCTAGTTAAGAACAGAAAAGTTTTCGTTCTAGCTAATAATTATGATTCGCATTTACATTTGCCTATGAGTCGCCGTAGCTCAGACGGTAGCGCGTGGCCCGGGTTCAAATCCCGGCCAGGACACTGGAGAATTTTCTCTCAGTGTTCCTGGCGCTCTGAGGTGCACTCAGCGCCATCAAATTGAGTACCAGAGTGTTCTTGGTATTCCTGGGCGCCTTGAGAAGGTAAAGGTGGTCTATTGTGGGACTGACCACCTCACTTCGTACCGTAGGTCAAGAAAATGTGGAGCGCTACCTCCACATCCCCCATGCATCGTTCACGGCGAGTGCGTATCGCACAGGGGATAGCATTAACTTCTTTTTTTTTTACATCTGAATACTAATAGCGTGAGGTTATAACCAAAAGAAGACTGCACCATTACAAATCTTAATTAAGAATAACAGTAAATATTTGTATTGCATATGCGGAAAATTATCCAACTAAAGACCTTTTCACGTAGTGGGATACCCTGACTTGTGGCACCAGTTCAGTTGAGATGTAAGAAATACTTCATATACCCAGAAGGCGGTCGTAGGTTAATGGTAAAGAAGCTGGGAATCAGGGTTTGAATTCCGAAGACCAATTTTTCTGTATAACTTTCAAACGCATAACACAGTTTCGTGTAAATGAAATTAACAACCACCAAGACCTTGTTGGCAACTTGAACTCAAATGAGATAAAAAGAAAAATAATATCTTACCTAAAACTCTAGCATGCATTATAACTTCGACTGCCGCCGCTGAAGTTGTCTTAAATCTAATCTTTTCTTTTAGGAGTTTTTCCTTATGAGCCAGAAAGTGAATAATCATCTTTATCTTATCTCCTGTGGGGTTTAAATCAAACACTTTGGCATGTACATTAGGTACAGCACCATCATCCACCATTAAGTCCGTCGTCTTCCCTTCCAACACCATATGTTTAGGAACTGTAATGTTGATCTCATACAAATGATTGACTTGGAGGAAGCCCAAATGGACGTTGATCACTCGCCCTTTTTCAGCAGGGACTATCATAATGGTATTGTCTTTTCCGAAAACATCTTGTTCTTCAGGGAAGTGAACTCTGGGATGGTCTGGAAGAAATGAAAAAAATATAAATAAATACTGGTATATATGTGTATACCAAATTAGTACAAGAATTTGTTCTTAACAGCAATTCATATTTTTACCTTTATTTTTTGATATTCAGATGGACTCACCTGATGCGTGGGAGTGTGACCTGGAGGACGTATTGCAACTTGAGACAGATGGATCCCTGTTCACTTTTCGGACGACTAAGGAGGTTATAGTTTCCCAGTTTGCAGAATAGAGGCATCCAAACAAGAGCTGCGGAGTGTCATTCGCTACTTCAGCGCAGCACATTCTGCAGCAAAGTTCAATAAAGGATGCATGCTATTTATGAATCTGTTGTCAAGGACTTGACGATAAGGAACGAAAAATTATGATGTAATTGTTTATATGGCCGCGGGCCTATCCTTACGAACTTCTTGCAGTGTCATGCGACCACCCACGCAAATCGTTGCACTCTCGTATAGCAGAATCAAAAGCAGAAGGCGTGGTTTGTTGTCAAGCGGGATTTATCATCATCCAACATGATAATGCTCGAACCTATACAGCGAAGATGAAATATAGTATTGCAGATAACTTGAAGCATCTAGCCAAGATCTGTCCTAAGCGTAAAAGATCATGGATAACTCCACGAGAACCGGCGACATCGACTGCAAGACCAAATCGCTATGGACGGAAGACAATGCTTTGTGTTTAGTGGGATCAGAAGGGAGTGATCTATTATGAACTGCTGAAACCTGGCGAAACCGTTAATACCCAACGTTACCGACAACAAAAGATCGATATGCATCAAGCTTTGCGTGAAAAACGACCAGAATATGACCAAAGACAACATAAAGTGACTGTGCTTCACGATAATGCACCCTCCCACACAGCAAAACCGGTCAAGGAAACGATTGCGACGTTTTGCTGGGAAATCCTTCCGCGTGTGGCTTACTCACCAGACTTGGCGCCTTCTGACTTTTACTTATTTGCATCCATGGAACACACACTTGCTGACCAGCGCTTCACATCTTACGAAAATGGCTTCATGACTGGTTTGCAGCACAAGAGGCAGTTTTTTTTTTTTTTTGTCTGGCATCCACACATTGCCGGAACGATGGCAGAAATGTATCGCTAGCGATGGCCAATACTTCGAATAAAATAGTTCTTAGCATTGTCATCCAATCACTGTGTCTTTCCTGTACATAAATTCCGGTTTCATTTTTACGCACCAGGTATTATTACTATTGTATTACAATACATTTAAAGCACTCAGAATCATCTTTGAACTATAAACATTGCAAAGACACAAATTTTAGCACGATTCGCTCAGGCGTTCCGAATTTGAATTTTTAAGGTCTTTAGGCAACTATGGATCAGGCCGTATGCATGATGATGGGATGAACTGATGGAATGAAGAAAGTGGGAGGAGACGGGAGAACCCCGAGTAAACCCACGCACACGGTGTTTGTCCACCACAAAGTCCACATGGCATGAGCAGGGATCGAACCGACGACCCTCAGCACCAGAGGTAAGCGGTCTACCAATAGAGCCACGCGGCCCCTGAGGCGTTCCGAAAACTTGTATACATGCTTACGATGACGATGATAACCATACCTATGTAAGTATTAAACAACTATAATTAGCATATAAAAATTACAAGAAAGATAATGCAACAATTCTCACCATGACTGGCTGAGACGTTCAAAAGTTATGAAGAGTTAGAAAATACTCATTTTTCGAGCAAACGTTTAAAAAAAAATACACTTTTTAAAGCGGATCGGCTCAGAAAATTACGCACTTATGGAGTATGGAAGTGAAATCTTGAGATAGGAGCACACAAACTTCACGAACACTATAGAAAATTAGTATGTTTCACAATTGCGTTTTCAACTGGGAGGAAGGAAAATGAGCAGAGGGTACAAGTGCGGGAGTGGTGTTAATGAAACGCCATATTGCCAATGATGCTGGGTGACAGTGTGGCCAGGTTATGGAGGCGGGAAAATGACTAGATGGGTCGGAGAAATCACCAAGTGGAGAAGAAAGTGCAAAGGTTACTAGGATCAGGTAAGGAGCTTCCTGAAGAAATATCCTTATTATTATTACCCCCCCTCACCTCCGATTCTTCAGCCTCATATTTCTTCAGGAGCTCCTATTTCAAGATTTCACTATGTAAGTATCCTTTTTTTCTACCTTGTTTACCATCTTATATATATAAGTAATGTACAATCAACATGTTGCAAAGAAGGAAGTGAAGATTAACCGAGAGACAATAGGCATAGTTGATGAGTATGTTTACCTAGGTCAGCTCAAAACATCGAATGCCAAGTTGACTGATGAAATAAATAGAAGATGTAAAATGGCGTGCAGTTCGTTTGGAAGACTACACTTTATTTTCAGAAGCAAAACTACGAATGTGTCTCAAGCGTAAAGTTTATAATCAATGTGTCCTACCTGTGATAATGAATGGCTGTGAAACTTGGACATTGAATGCGCAAACGACTCAAAGATTAAGAGTCACACAGCGAGCAATGGAGAGATGCACGCTAGGTATAACCAGGAGGGACAGGAAGACAAATGAATGGATTCGCGCGCAAACACGGTAGATGTAATCAGAACTGCGAAGAAGATGAAGTGGAGATGGGCCGGTCGCACAGCTAGACGAACAGATGGAAGATGGACGACAAATGTACTACATTCGATTCCTAGAGAAAAGAAACGACGTCCAAATGCAAGATGGGTAGATGAAATCAAGAGTCTTTCAGGAGCTACATGGATAAGGAGAGCAGCAGACAGAGATATGTGGAAAGAAAAGGGGGAGGCCTCCAACCAGCAGTGGATGTCTCTCTCTCTATATATATAAATATATAATAATAATAATGCACAGCCATATTCAATCCACTACTGGATGAGGCCTTTCCCGGAGTGAGGAGGTGGTCTACTGCTTCCACGCTGACCAGACGTATTGGGAGACGAGAGCCGAAGCTCTCAACTGTGATCGCTACCTCTTTATTCAGGTAGCTCCCCAATTGGCCTCACGACGCTGGGTGGACGCCGCACAGGCAACACCATCTGGAGTACTGCAACGGTCACCCGTCCAAGCACTGACCAGACCCAGAGCTGCTTGACTTCGGTGATCGTATTGCAAAGCGCTGAAGGAAAATACAAAAAAGTATGCAGTGGAACATGTACCGACAGAGGGGGGACAGTCTTCCATGCACAATAGAGTTATGTCACATGCACAGTGTTGCCATCTCAACACAAACTTATATTTTTTCAAATGGGATGAAGGTTCAATACTTTTGGAGTTGATAGTATGAGTCATGATAAAGAAAAAAGTTTATATGAACATGGGTCAAATTCTGCTTCGTTTTAGAGATACAGTGATTCCAATTTGGAATGCAAAATCAACGCCTAACATGCGAAAAAAGTGAACAGTTCTCAAAAAATCAGAAAAGACGCATTGAATGAAAATTTCGATTGTGGAAATTTGTTTGTAACAAGATGGTGGATATCAGGATTGAAAACAAGATGTCACCAGGTTGTCAACCCTGTATAACGTTTAAATTTTTCAAATGGCACTACATTGTATTATTAGGTATTTGGCATCCTCTAGTGATGATAAACATACGTAAAGCACACATCGCAGTGTAGCAAACTGTGGATGAAATATTCTAGGGAATTACATATTTTGTATTAGTTCGCGAAAACCTTTGTCTTATCAACAGTTTGCTACACTGCGATGTGTGCTTTACGGATGTTGTTTATCATCACTAGAGGATGCCAAATACATAATACAATGTAGTACCATTTGAAAAAAATAAACGGTATTGAACCTTCGTCCCATTTGAAAAAATATAAGTTTGTGTTGAGATGGCAACACTGTGCATGGAAGGCTGTCCCCCCTCTGTCGGTACATGTTCCACTGCATACTTTTTGTATTTTCCTTCAGCGCTTTGCAATATTCCAGTGGTTTGATTAAAATGGGCCACCCTGTATATATATAAAGCAGGGTTAGCAAACACCATGTTTTTTTATTTCAAAAACAAGGTTGATTTGGTTTAAATACTTTGCTTTATTTATATTACATATCGATAGAAATAACTTTGTCTCTTCTTAATGGCCTCATGCAGCAGCGAGGTTATGAAAAACGGGACCTACAGCTAGTTTAAAGTGGAATTCGAACCACTACTCGATTTGTACCTGAGAGAAATTGTTCTTCACCTGGACTCGAATCCGGGACCTCTTGATTACAAATGCGATGAGTCTACCGACTCATCCTCGAAATACGTTGTACTGATCTTAGATACTTGTGAATATAATTATTAAGAGTCAGTTCAGAAGAACTAAAAGATACAAAACTGCATAAGTGAAATCACTGTACCGAGTACAGATCTAATTTAGTCCAAGCTAGTTCAGAGTCAGAAATACAGCGACTTAATTTGCATCTCAAAAAAAGAAGTAAATGAAGATAGTATTAATTTTGGGTTCACTCTGGCTCTGAACCATTCATACATATAGATACAGAAAATACTTTCGATTTCAGTAAATTGTTTCCTGGGTTTTTCATGAGAAAAAAGTCTTGTACGGAATTTCGATGGTGTATTTTATCAATACTAAACATTATTAGAACAAAAGAATATCTAGATATTTTTTTTGCTTGCAATTGCATAACTATGATAACAGAAACTATAAACATAATAAAAGGAACATTCTTCATAAACTCGGAAGTATAATCTCATAATTGTGCAGATTATTTGAATAATGAATGGAAAATTTACGTCAGAATATTATATGAAGGGTACGGGAGTGAAACATGATAACCTAAAATGTATGTTTATTAACCTTTTTTGAACACTCACTGAAGACCCTTGGTGAAAACTTTTAAAAGATTTACAAAACTACAACGGATATTCTATTCCTCTAACTAGAATAAGTTGTTACTGCACCTAATAAAAATAATTTTTGCCATATTACGAGCTTTCATGTTTTACTTCCGAACCCTTCATATCCATAAGGATTAAAATGTCTTAAACTAAAAATTCTAGATTCTGTTTTACCAAATACCTAACGTCCTAATGTAACAGCAAGGTTTTGAAGGACAAGACCTACTGCTTACAGTGACGTCCGCACCATTACTCGGTTTGCACTTCACAAAAATTCTGTGGGTCCATCGAGAATCGAACCCGGGACTCCTTGATTACTAGGCGAAAACGATATAAAATTAAAGCAGATGGTTTAATATGTGGAATCGTCACCATGAAGTTCACACTATTTGTGGCATTTTTGCTTTTACTTTTTTTGGTTTAAACCAGCCAACCCTGACACAAAGGAAAACCGGAAGGGTAATTTAAGATAAATTTATGACAGAAAATAAGGAAGTTACTTACAGCTTATTTGTCCCATAGAAGAAACACACACATATGTAATGATATTCACATATTTTTTCGCGATATTTCGGTATATTATTACCGTATTCCTGCTAGTAGACGAAAGGACGAACACGTGAGGACTTAACAAAATACTAAAACGACAATGGCGCCACGTAGCGGACGACGCACCAAGTTTGGAGAACAGTTGACTGCTGCATAGCGCGTGGATTTTCGGAGCTTGGAACAATAACAATTGTACAGCGTGTAGATTCGGAATAGAATTGTGGAAGGGACTATGCAGCAGTCAACTGTTCTCCAAAGTTGGTGCGTCGTCCGCTACGTGGCGCCATTGTCGTTTTAGTCTTTTGTTCAGTCCTCACGTGTTCGTCCTTTCGTCTATTTGCAGGAATACGGTAATAATATACCGAAATATCGCGAAAAACTATGTGAATATCATTACATGTGTGGGTGTTTCTTCTATGGGACAAATAAGATGTAAGTAACTTCCTTACTTTCTTATCATAAATTTACCTTATATATCAAAGTCATAGTTTTCTCCATCTTTTCGGAAGATGAGGAGTCAAACGGTATCTGGCTCATCTCTCTGACATGTGAGTATTGACATCTACAAGGGAAAATGCTAAGGATTAAAAACGACCTGCCAGTTTTAGAATCAGTCATACCTTTTCCCACCTTTTTAGACTGAGGAATTCAACGGTGCATGACTCATCTCTATCTAACTTGTAGTTACTGAGGAGGGGTGGGCAAATTGAGGAAGTTTTGCAAGTGAAAAGGACCTGTCAGTTTTAAGATTTAACGTCAAAGTTTTCCTCATCCTTTCAGAACATTAGAAATCCAACGCTATATAGCTCATCTCTTTTTAACACTGCAGTTGCTGAAATCTAAGAGGGAGTGGGGAGAACATACAGGAAATATCATGGAGTTCGTACGGGGCGCTAATAAAAGCAGGACTATTTTTACTAAACAATGCGTTACTTTCATCAGTTAAAGTGGAGAAGGTTCAAGGACGTATAAGAGAAGATAAACAGATGAACAATTCAGCCATTTTGTTTTCTCACCTGTTTGTACGTCCTTCAACCTTTTAAACTGTACCACCTAATGACGCTAAGGCATTGTTTAATGAAACTACTACTTTTTTTTTTTTTTACTGTGCATATGCCTGTTAAAATGACAGTTACGAGGATACATACTGAGAATGTGGACAACAAATTTGGACTACCCGTGTGGAATTGGTTTGATATATTGATGATACAATAGTTAGATTCTTGTCTGTGATGAGTGGTATTAAAGTGTTGAAATACCATTATACTTTTAAATTACTAAAATAAATTAAAAGCAAATAGATGGTAATGGGTACTGGGTGGAAGACGCTACTTTGTACTGGGTGTATTCTTCATAACCGCCATATTGAATCTCAATTGATTTTCTTAAGAATGGGGTCGTGTAAAATGTCATTCTGGGCTAGAATTTTACGGGAAATACGTTTCTGAAGTCAGTTTTGCCGTAAATGTAATAATGTGAGAGATAAGGGTATTTGACGCTAGCATGGGGTAATGATACAATAGCCTGGAAATACCTATTTCATCTCGAAATAACGACGGAACTGACACATAAATGCATACAAATTGTTCCTTAGTATAGTACCCTAACGATATGGATTTGTAAGCATCGGGTCTCATTTCCTTCGTTATTTAAAGGAGAAATAGGTGTTTCCAGGCTATTGAATCATTACCCCATGCCAGCGCCACATACTGTTATTTCTCACAATATAAAGTTTACGGCAAAACTGGCTTCAGAAACGTATTTCCCGTAAAATTATAGCCCAGAGTGACATATCACAAGCCCCTCTTCCTATTTAAGAAAATCGATCGAGATTCAATATGGCGGCCATGAAGAACATACTTTATACAAAATAGCGCCTTCCACCCAGTACCCATTTGCATTCAATTTCTTTCACCAATTTAAAAGTACAAGGGTATTTCAACACTTCACTGTTCACAGACAAGAATCTGACTATTGTATCATCATTTCCCCAACCAATTGCGCTCGGGTTGTTAATATTTGCATGCGCAATATTTTCACATCCTGATCATGACGCAAGAAAAAAAGATCGTAACTTTTTTTGCTCCATCAGTATGTTTGCTAACTAGAATGTAACAATATTTGGGTGCATGTAAATATTAATGTAATAGTGTGCGCAGACAAACTTCGAACTCCTTCCCGCTGTTACGTCTGTCCTTTTGCCCTTAGCGGCTAATAATTGCATATAAACGTTAAATCAATGTGCTATCAGATCTCGTCGGGCGACTCAATTGCCTATCTCGAACAGTTTTCTGGTGAGGTACACAATGGCTCAACCTGTAAGGACCCGGAACAACAATCCACAAATCATCCGTCTATACCTGCATTACCTGAGGGAAACGTATAGATTGGGTCAAGCATTACCTGACGGTGACTCAGGAGGCAATGGGAGCTGATGTTTTTTTCTTCCTATCTCTCCAGAAGAAGGCTCAAGTTTCTTGATAAGAATCTTGTAAGACTCTCTCAGACGTCATCATAACTGGTTAGTACTTCTTGAACAAATCCTGTCCCCAGACAACCATACCCGAAGAAGATTATGCTGTGTTTGGTAGATGAGCCTTGGTTGAGAGACTCTGGTGCACCCACCATGCTCGTCCAGCATCACAACTTGTTCCAATCGTAGGACCACCACTGTTGAGGACGACAGTCTGATCTTATAATGAATGAAAACCGCAGTGGAAGGATTCTTTGTTTCATGTTCTATATCACAGTTAAGTTCAAGGACCCCATCACGACAGAAAGTTCTCGATAGAGATTGTTTTTAATTATGTACCGGTATTATTTTCAATAATGCGTTTTGAAATATCGAGTCTAATTTCGATTTAATGTGTTTGGTTTCTTGGATACTTTCACCCGTTCTTTTTCTTCAATGGATTAAAGAATGTAAGTACAATTAAACTGTTGTAACAATTAAAAAAATACTAGGAATACTTAAAAAGTATTGTAAAGATCTATATTCATGTATTTCCGTATATAAGAGCTTTCTTTTTTATTTTTCGCTGTGTGGAAATTGAGGGTGCACCTTATAAAATTGATACCCTATATTACGGTATTCACTTCTGCCGGTTGCTTAAACCACACTTTTTCAATTGCCGGCAAATAACAAACTTGGAAGCCAATACGTAATAAATTTTTCATTGTTGATCTAGGTCATTATGTCTTTGCGGATCACCGCCCAGGAAAATAATACTTAAACAAAGAAAACACGTTTCCAACAATGCAAGGTTTCTACAAATAAATGATACGTTGTTGTCTACACTGAGGACATAATATACGGTATTTTTACATTCTATATATTCGAGTTTGGTGCGCTTTATATTCGGAAATATTCGGTATGTACTCTACGTTCAATAGGTGTCAAAAGTCGATTTGCTATCGATAAAATCTCTTTTGACAAGCATTCTGGAACGGATGGACCAACTTGAGTATTATTTATTTTCTGTAGAAAAAACAACACTTTTACTTATATCAGTCTATACATAAAGTTATTTGCCAAAGAAATTTTATCGAAGTGACAGGGTTTTCGGCACAGGCTGTGCGCCGCAAAATTCATTGTTAAATACTGTTCTGTGGGGTTTCTTGCATGAAACGGCTGAAGAACCAATTACCACTTTTATACACAGCTTACAAGTAGTACATCTACTACTAAATATATCTCTTTTAATGTGTGCTCTGAGTATGCTCACCTTTCTTCTCCGTCATGATGGCTGCTTCGGACGTATTTCTGGAATAAATAAAACAAACATTAAGAAGTCAATAATTAATACGACTGATGTTACAATACCAATTATTCATAGCTACCACAAAGAAGTGAGGCCAATATTTTTTCTTTGACCAACAGTACTGGCAAAATAATTAAATATGTTTTTAATCGTTAAACTTTCACCATCACCACTGCAGCCAACCCACTACTTTCAGAGATATTTCAACGAATATTCATAAATAAACACAAAACGAAAAGAGCTGTAAAAGAAATGATTTACTTACGAGCCTTAACCTCCGTAATGTCAGTGCACAGTAAAGAAACTCAAAGCATTACACTAACGTTTGAAACCTGTTAGGTTCTTTGTCAAAATACAGAACGTAAAAAAGGAGAAACAATAGCGAAAATAAAGAAGTATCACAGACCAGGACATTCAAAATTCGTATTTGAGAAAGACCTCGGGGTGGCCCAGAGGTTAGAGCGCTCGCTTTCTGTGCGCGTGGTCACGGGTTCAACCGCCGGGGAGTGGTACGTAGCCCACTTTACCAAAAACCCGTCCTTAGCAGCTCATCAACTCGTTTATTAGGACGTTAATAACAATTCATTCGTTTTTGAGTACTAAAATTGGGTACGAAATTCTGGAAATGAGTCGAACAATTTCAGAAGAAACCTGGAAGGCTCTCTAATGTGCTATGAGTTAATCGATTCACCACTACAGTAATAAAATCGATATTTCTTTCGTACATGGAAGTGCCACAGATCAGGACATTCGAAATTCGTGTTTAGTACTGACGAACTTTAGTATAAAATTCTAGAAATTAGTAAATATTACTTGGAAGGTACCTAGGACGGTCGCTAATGCACTCTTGGCATAATAAGTTCACAGGATATATCTTTCGTATATATTATACGCAAATATATATTATGGGACCGGGTGCACGAGCTCTTCACTTTCTACGATTCAGGCAACGGATCCAAGTTGATAATTGTTGTGTGGTTCTGTCAGTGGATTTAAAAACTGAAGAAGCTGATAAAACTGCTTTTGGAAATGGCACACAAGAAAGGTTTTTATCCTCGTAAAATCATCATTTCCATTAGGGGATATAAGCATTGCTAATTGATGCAAATATCACAACTTCTCGAGAAAAGTGACACAACTGAAGACAGTTTAATTCAGCAGAAGCAGGAAAGAAGTGACATTTAACTTGAGAGGCTATATTTAAAATCAGTCAAACGGGAACACTTCTTCCATCTACCGGTTACCGATGTAGATAAGACTTGTGACATTTTTGTCAAAGGAGAATGGTTCGCTAGTGCTTTATAGCAAACACTATGAAAAACTTGTATTGTCAGTTGTATCACTTTTCTTCAGAAAGTGCGATATTTACAGTGGTTAATACGTGGAGCCACGAAAGATGTTTACAGGGGAATTTAAATACAGTAATTGTCTAGGAGAGCTTCTCCTGGGACTCTGGAGTCAAGATGCCTCGAAATCTATTTTTGTACAGATACGGCAATAGTAAAGAAGAAAGAGTTACGCAATCCGTAATTTTGTAACAGTACAAATACGCTACACTCAAAATGACGTACACCTCCAGTGAAATATACTTAACGATACTAGACTGGAATGCTCGCTTACTACCGATAACAAGCGTTCAAGAGGTTGAAATTATGAGCACAAAAAAAAAAGCCTAACCTGGTTTTACTTAACGTTCTTCCGTGAATTGTGGAAAAATGTGTATTGTTTCCATCGAGTGTAAAAATAAATAAAACCTGACTTTAAAACTCTGTTGCCGTGAATTGTGCAAAATGCGTATTCTGCTTCATTTACCCCAATTTACTAACATATGTTAGATTTCTTTACTATACGCGACGGAAACAATATGCACTTTCAAAATTGCCAACAATTAACGTATGGGTTACAGTTTTTTATTACATGTGATGAAAACAATCCACATTTTCAACATTTTTCGCTATTCAAGGTTTAGGTAAAGTCAGGTTAGATCTTTCTTTTGACGGTATGGACGTAACTTGTAGATTTCTATTCCCATGCCTGTGTAAAAACAGATTTCGAGGAGTCTTGAGAGGCAAAACCTCAAGAGGAGCTCTCTCCTAGACAATTACCAAATGATTTCTGAAGTCACGAGGTAAACTTAAGCTTCATAAAAAAATTGAGAGTTGAATAAAAACTGTATATTTTACGAGATGCACTCCAGACGAAATTTTTACTAGAACATTGTACGCTACGCATAAGTTTTCTACTATTTCTAACATCAAAGATATGCAAAACCATCTTCTACGCTACATACTGTGTCAATTTTGTTCGGTACCCTTTTCAGTGTCTCCCGTGTTAAAAAAACAAATATCAATGCATAATATGTACCTGAAAGGCATGCTTATATACGAGATCAGACAAAGATAGCGGGAGTTAAATAGGTTGTCAAACACATTCACCTTTAAATTTGATTAGGCCATTAGATGGGTCAAGTGCTATTAGTGGAAGCAAAAAACAAAAAAAAAAAAACAAAAAAAAACCGTAATGACTGCAACGTGTGTGCGGAAGTGTCGAAATGTACGTGAGACTACTTCCGCGTTAAGCATGATACATGATGGGGTGAGTACTTAATATGTGCATCACGCATAACAACAAGGTTATCACGCTTTATTCATGTAATTTCCAGTACTATATCTAACTTTCGGTTAACTTCAGATGTGGACAGCAAAACTCGTAAAAATTATCCGGAAAATGCAATGTTCCGAAACTTTTAACTGGTATTCAGAACGCGAAAACCAAGAGGGACTGAATGCTGAAAGTGTAATATAATAATAGAAGTTTGAAAAAGCATGATATTATATTTTTGGCGGAGCCTCATAAACATATCCTTCCACCGTATATCGGACAAGTTAGTATTATCAACAGAAATATAAATCAACCCTGACTTTAACTAACCCACCTTCGCAAAATTAACATCATTTCGCGTGTGTGAATTTGTGAAGAAAACAGTATAGCAGTACACTCGAATTGATTTTTTCTTTTCAGCTTTTACATTCTTTTACTGTTTACAAGTTACACTCTAGTTGGTTAGGCTATTTTCTATTTCGTATACACGCGTTCTGAAATTTAACACAGTAAACAATGTTATTCCGAATCCTCACCCACGGCGCAAGCTCATATCGATCTTTTTTACAATTTTATTACTACCAGTTTGGCTTTTAGCGGCCATTTTGTTTATGAGAGTCGGCCGTTTTTATAGGTTAACGATAAGTTAAATAACTTTTGTATTTATTAAGATATCAACTTGAAATAAAAAACACCTAATTCTGAATGAAACCATCTACAAATCATGTTATGACCAAAAATGTGTTTAGTTTTAAGGAAATAACCTAAAACTTAACTAGAAAAATGTGTTTTGATTAGAATAAATTGAAGACTTTAGGGATTTTTTTTTCAAGAAGGGATTAAAAACCAACTTGAATGTTTTTTCCCCTTAAAGATATAAAAGAGAACAAAACTTAAAAAAAAAATTGATACCTTTTAAATGCTTCCTTTAGGTTTTACGGGCCTTCAAATATCGCAATTTGTCCAAAATCTCCGATTTTCAAACAGGTATATCTCAAAAAGGACTGAATCAAACATTTTCACAAAATACCCTTCTAGTGCCTGGTAATAAACAAAATTTCATCATTGCGTTTTTCACTCATCTAATTCACTTCTTTTAACACTTTAGGCGTCTGCGTCAATGTGCGTCGTACTGTGTATTTTTGCTTATTTCTTTAATTTAAAAAAAAATACTTCTGACTGAAACACAATGATGAAATTTTGTGTTTATTACCAGGCACAAGAAGGGTATTTTGTGAAAAAGTCTGATTTTTTGATTCAGTCCTTTTTGAGATATACCTGTTTGAAAATCGGAGATATTTGAAGGCCCGTAAAACCTAAAGAATGCATTTAAAAGGTATCAATTTTTTTGTAAGTCTTGTCCTCTATTATATCTTTAAGGGGGAAAAAAAATAAAGTTGTTGTTATAATCCCTTCTTTGGAAAAAAAATCCCTAAAGTCTTCAATTTATTCTAATCAAAACACACTTTTCTAGTTAAGTTTTAGGTTATTTCCTTAAAACTTAACACATTTTTGGTCATAACATGGTTTGCGGATGGTTTCATTCAGAATAAGGTGGTTTTTATTTCAAGTTTATATCTTAATAAATAAAACAGTTATTTAACTTATCGTTAACTTCTAAAAATGCCAAAAACGGCTGATCCTTATAAAATGGCTACTAGAATCCATAGTGGTAACGGTATTTTTTTTTTAAGTCATTCCTTACTCCCAGATACATACATAAACAGAAAATGCATGTGTAAAAATAAAATAAAATATGTCAGCAACATTTTTTTTATTGGTTGATTTCGTATGGATTGACCCTTAACATTATGCCCATTATTTTTGTAGCGACATACGTGTAACACGAAGTGACGCAATTAATATATTTCTCCGCATTGCACCATATTCCTGTGTTGACCAATGTACTGACGTAAATAATAATTGAATATGGACTTTCGTAATAATAATAAATAAAGTAAAGCTAACCCCTGTGCGACACGCACGCACTGTGAGCGGCTCATGGGGGATGTGGAGAACTACGGTACGAGGTGAGGTGATCAGTCCAACGATCGACCACCTCTATCTTCCCACGGTGCCCAGGAGTACGAAGGCCACTCTGGTACTCAATGCAGCTCAGACCACCAGGCGTGGGAATACTGGGAGAAAAGTCTCTAGCGTCCTGGCCGGCCGTCCGATTCATAGTCAGACGCGCTACCGCTTGACCAACGGCGGCTCTAATATGGCCCTTCGAAGTTGATGTTATGTTCCTGGCAATCGGTAGGTGTTTATAGAAGTGCCTGTTTGAATTATTTGCAACGATGTGACTGCATACGGCCAAATTGCTGGCTGCTATAAACTGCATCATAGCTCATTAAACTACAGGTGGGGTGTGGCACCATTTTCCGGACACTAGAGCTTTAAAAATTAAAAAAAGTATGGCTTATGATGAGCGCATCGCGCAACTCATGTTGCTAGTAAATCGTTTCGATGTTCAGAAGCAGACTGCGTTCTCACTAAAATTTTGTGAGGCTCTCAGTGTCGAAATGCTGAACACACACATTCAACATCCACTCTACATCGTTAGTAGGAATCGGAAATGCAGTTATGTATTGATCAAGATTTTAAAATTAACATATAGGTGTTCAGCATTGATAAATGTACACACATAGAAAGAGGAAACATTGGTAATCACAGTAGAAACAAACTGAAATACCCTTGTGTAATATTATGGCAGCTAACTGGAATTAATGTTAATAATGAATGGCACCAGTTTCCGGATATCGGAAAAAGTACTACAGGTAGGGGTGAAAGTGACCAATATTCAATTTTTAACCATTATTTCAACTTTAACTATTTACTTAACGGTACGTGATTGTTGTTCTACCCGAAGGTTCCTAGGTAGGTAAACCGATAATGGTTTGCCATTGCTTTCCATCGGGAAAATATGCAATAAGGACGGGACCTACACTTTAACATATCTCGGAATCTTGTGTGTATCAACTGGGAATCGAGCAAGAGACTCATTGATTACAGGGCAGTGAGTTTTACCACTCATCCTCCCGAAAGGGTCTAGATTACAGAATAGGTAACATTTAAACAAGGACTTTTCGCAACCATCCTATGGTTTAGAACCAGGAAACGATTTTCTTGAGAAACTTGTGTGGGTAACAGTTCCGATGATTAACATATAAAATAAGGAAATGTGTAGATAAAGCACAAACGAACTTATTAGCCCTAGCATTGCCTTCAGTAAGTAAAGCAGGCATTTTATTTTTATTTTACCACATAGCAAGTAATGATTTTTTTTTAAATTTACTTATGACAATATTTACGAGCGAAGTTTTCTTTGTTGTGTAGTTAACAAACACACTGTCTGATTTTCCATGCCTAAAACGTTATATTATTTGCCATATATACAAATTTTGGTGATTTAGTCGATATAGGACATCCACTTTCAATTCGGCTCTACTTATTTCATTTTTTCTGGTAGATTAGGTTAGGTTACTATAGGTTAGAATAGTTTAAGCTTGGTCAGGTCTGGCTCGGTTAGTGAACATTTTCAGCAGTTGGATGCCATATACCGACCTTAACCCAATGTTATATTTTATATTCCTTTAAATCATATGCTTCGAGCAGGACTGTCAAGTGTAGCTTGATACTGGTACTTAGCAGCCAGTTACTGGAAACCTGTGGCTGTAAAATTGGTATTTTTTGCTATCCGATCAGTTTTTTTCCTTACGGGCTACAAATGTATTTCTTCATTTTATACCGTTAATACATGGCCTAAACTCAAAGTTCCGTATTGACTCAAATATTTGGGTTAATTATAGTAGTGACGCACGAATTTTTAGAAATTTACAGGAGGAATTGAGATAATTGTGTGATGTTTGAAATTATTAGGGAGGTAAATATTGATGTTGGTAACATTTGAAGTGAATAATGATATAGTTTTAGTGTGTTTTGAAGATGTTTTAGGACGCACGGCATGTTGTGGCGGAAGGAACTATTTTGCGTAGAGTTACAGTTGTTGTCATGTGGAAGACGGTAAGGCAGTGTTGAAATGGCGTGTTTTCGTGATGATTATGACATTTCTTGCGTTATTGTTATTGAATCGTATGGAAATGACGACGGAAAGTGCATTTTGAAGGTTATTTAGCAGAGTATTTATGTAAGGAAAGGAAAAGGCCCCGAAACAATCGTACACGACTTTCTAATGGAAATTCAGAGAGTTAACACGCCTGTGTGCTGAAGGTAAGTGTGAATATATATCAAAATATATTTTGTAAAGATACATGACCGCACTTAACTTTACCTAACCTCCACGTTCATATGGTTAGTAATTTAAGATAATTTACGAAAAAGGAAATCGATGTTGGTTTGGTTTTAGTGATTTTAAAATTGGTGCGTCACTACTATAGTAATGTCAAATATTTTCCTTTTTTATATCTTTTGTGCGGATTTACATATTATCGAAGTCGGAGTTTCCTTAAGTGGACGGAAACTAGTGCTGTCACCCTATTATCCACAATTTGAATTGAACTAAACCTTCAGATAGTTTTGCTTACCTTTCACTTAACCACAGCTGTACAATCACAGTTTAATGAAACCTGAAGTCACTTTGAATTACAAACTTACTCTTCTTGCATAGGAGATACTGTTACATAGATTTCTATGCATTTCAAGGATACAACGATAGGATCTCGAACTACACACCAGCAATAAATGGAACTATCAATTTGAAGGACGTACTGTAATTAAGATTTTTTGAAGTATGCCGTGATTGTCATATTTTCACAATTATTCAAGGCTTTAACCTGACTATAGTGAAGGGTTTGACACAATTTTTGTACAATATTTTAAATTACTAACACTACCCTTTGGTCAAGCACAGACAGAATTACACAGACAACTCATATTTGTCAAACTCAGCGCCATATTGGATTGGCTAGTTGTTGAAATTAGTGTTGCCAGGAAGTAAGAAAAATATATATAGAAATAGCCAAAAATATCCGTTGTGTATAATAAGAACTTATCCCATAATTGAGGGTTGTCATGAGCTTTTTCAATTATTAGGATTCCACTATTTGAATAGTTGCAACATGTTTTCTTACAGCTTGATTAATTGATACCTGGAATAATATAACACTTCCTAGTAAATTACCTACTAAATCTCCAATATAAGAAAAACATATTGATTGTCTATGTTGCTTGGGTGCTGCTATAGTTTTATGTCTCCAAAAAATGGAAAATTTACATGAGAAATGGAGTTCGTGGGTAAGTAAAGGAAAGTGTTTTATGTAAAATTGGCGCGGCGGGTTGTCTGGCGACGTAAAACTATAACTGCACGGTTGCTTGTTTCATCGTAAAGTGAGACACGGAAACAAACAATGTAGACATATAATGCACATGCAACGATAAATGAAATATCGAAATAGATTAAAACGACGTTTGTGATTTTCCATTGTCATCACCTTAATGAATTTTTTTCCAGAAAGAACTAAAGAGAAGGAAAGGAATGTATATAAAAAAACAAAAAAGCAAGTTTGTACTCTTAACTAAGAAGTACTAAACAATGACAGCTAATCGCTAGGAAAGTGTCAATTCAAAAGCGCAAATAACCCACAATATATTAGAATATTAAATGCATGGAAGTAAATGGAAGAGTTACACTTAAAAATTTGTATTACGATAAATCACCTTTCTTGGACAGCCCCGCTTCATTCCCTGTACTCTTCAACTGTTGAGTACATACCACGATACTCATACCTTGGTCCAATCAGTCAGTCAAAATTTAGAGAAGGCTCGTTTAGCATCATTTGGATAATCAGGTATAAATTTAATTTCCTTTCAGTTCTAAAAATTAGGAACTTACAGCTATTAGGAGAAATAGTCCATATGCATTCCATGACATATATTTCTAAAACCTGTTCAAACACACGGAGATAAGAAAAAATAAAAAAAAACACAGGAACAAACAGAGAGAGAAACAGTGTGAGAAAGAAAATTATAAAGGCAAAATTTAATAATTTTTTTTCTGAGCACACACAACTCAGTTAACTAACTACTCACACACACACACTCTCTCTCTCTCTCTCTCTTTGTGTGTGTGTGTGTTTCCAAATTTCTTTAAAATCCCATTAATTTTGTCTGCACGACAGAGGGGGGATGAGGTGTGAAGAAAAACTTACTTCATAAAATGCCTTACTGCACATATAAAACCAATGAATTAAATAAATAGCTGTAATCAATAAATAGTTCGTTCTTATTCAAAGTTTCCGCCAAACTTCCATACTTCACCTTTGTCAGTTCGAATCACATCTTTATCTTATTCAGATGGTGAAATCCATTTTGGAAACATTATAAATTTCAAGTCGGTGTGAGAAAATTTCAGCAGAACGGTGGAATCTTAATGGAGAAAACCGGGTAGGCCCTCCGCTGGGCCTACACCAGTCAGAGTCGGGCCGCACTCGGTTCCCGATCATCGGGTCGACAACCCCAAAGGCAGCAAAACCTTCCAGAAAAACGCTCATTTTGGCCGGCGTCGGCCTGATCATTTCCCGACAGTCACAGTCGGGGGTCTGTCGGGCACGAGGCGTTTGCTGCATATGGCTATAAGAAACGTGTTTTGTTGGTCAAAAATGCATGAATACTGTCTATTGGTATACACACAGTTAGTTTCCTATTCGGTGCTATCATCAAAATTTAAGGTGTTAATTTTTCAACAGTAAATTATCCCAGTGGCTGCTGTGGGGTTCGAACACTTGAACATTCTGCACTTCTCGTTGGTAACTCGTCGTCTTATCCACTCATCCATGGATCCACATTGTGAGATTGCTGCTCTTTTACGGTATCTGTAGTAACAGGCAGTCTATAATGGAGTTGCTACACCTTGATCATCCCTGCAATATTAAATTGTATTTCTCAATAAGTGTAATATGTCGCCTTAGAAAACACACATAAAGCGAAATCTATGTCATTGATTAACGCCCTATTAAGAAAATTAAATGTTCGTTGAAATATAGTTTAAAATTCAATGTTTTCAACATGCAAACCAGACCATGAAAAATGTAGTTAATTTCATTGTATTTGCTTGCTTTGTATGTTTTTAAAATATACTTTTCACTAGAGTTTTCTGTAAAATGACGAATGAAATTAAGATATGAATATGTTTTAATGTAATAATCATTAATATTATAGCGTTACAGTCCTCGGCCAGAATTCGGCCCATACAAATGCTGCCGCCCACATTTCAACCGTCAGTATAGAGTCGGGTTCAAAACAAGTGCCGAGTGAAGCCCGACGATCCTGACTGACATTTGCAATTGATTTTTTAATCTCTATAATAAAATTTATGACTATTGGAGATATATCGTGACTATCACTTATTTTAATTGAAATTGTTTTCTGCAGACTCTCTCAGATAGTTGGTGGCCCGCCTTCCTCTCGACTATTTTTGCCGTCATATTCCCGCCTTGTTAGGACATGGTCGGCATTTTCCTCAGTCCCGACCAAGTCCCAACCCCAAGGGAGGCAAAAAATCTTTCCCACACTTATGCCAACCATTTTCACAAAATGTACTGGTGTGATTGGTACACTGCAAGGATCAGTTTAAGCTAGTTAGATCACTCCTAGCTTCGTTCTTTAGGCCCCTTTGACAACAGGATATTTTTCCTAACGCGCCCATTTCGCGTCGGGCCGCCGGTAGAACGCCTTCAAATGCGACTTTTTCCCGACTGTCACACCCCCAACGCCGGATCGATGGCGGTAAAAATTGGACCGTTGGGGTTGGGGCGCATTTTCTTCAATGGGAATCGAACCACGATCCTTTCTCATGGTGGGTGCAGATGCTATCATTATGCTATCTAATGCTTCCTGTAGATTCCACTAAATATTTAATATACTTTTATATGTTTTTCGTGTTTTATATGGAACGCACCCTGAACTTCAAACATCACCATTTATATTGTATACAGTTGTTTTATCAATATCGTCATTAGAAGATACAAGCTTCTACTAGTGCCAAATCAAAAGGAAGATATTAAAATTGAACGCCTGAATTGCAAAATATCCCAAGTCCACCGGAGTATTTTTCAGGAGGAACAAAAACTTTCCAAGGACTTAGGATGTAATTCTGTTCAGCCGCAATTTTTTATTTATTTATTAAGAGAAAGTTTCATATACAGCACAATTTGCCATCAGTTGTTAAAAGAGACAGCAAAACTGGATCGAAAGAAATATTTTAAGTGGTGAATAGCGTTTCTGTATGCCTTACCACGTCATTTAGTTAGTTTTATTCATTTAAAATTGATTTTTACTTTTAATACTTTTTTAAGATATTGCTATATTTTGGTAGAATCAACACTAATTTATAGCCGCTCTTTATTCATGATTAAATCAGAAGAAATATTCTAATAATGCTCTTTAGAACTCTTGTATTTAAAAAGAATTGCCTATTTTTTTCTGTAAAAAAATGTGGGTTTTTACATTCGACAATCGTATACTTTTTTTTAATGAATGCTAGTGAAGCATTTTTCAAGAACTTAAAAGCACATGAATTAATAGTGCTCGTTACTGCAATTTGTTAACAATTTAACGTACTACTTGTAGCCCGTGAATATATTGAATAATTTTTATATGTCTTTGTAAAAAGTATTAACAAAAGCATGTACGAAACAAAAACGTAAATTGAAACTTCAATTTGCATTGAAGTTACTCTTGCATTTCTTAAAGTAAAATAAAATACGGCCTTTGATAGGATTCGAATAGCCTTAGGTGAAAGTATAAACAGTTAAAAAGTTACATGCCCCAACCAATTGCGCCAAATTGTCAAGACATCAAAACTAACACAAACCAACGATAAGAAGACCACTGCAAGTTAAGACTGCCCCCTGTCATTGTTTCGAGCAATTTCTGTTATTAAAAATATGTTTTGGTGTTTAAACTTATTGAAGTGTGTTCTGCAGATTTGTACATTAATTATTTCGTTAAGTGATGATGTAAATGTTGTTTCTCTTTTTTGTTTTTTCGTCTTCAAACTTCTGAACAAGAAACGTAACATAGGGAGAATCATATAGCTACGGAAATAGTACGGATTGATTACGTCAAAGCATTCAGATGATAATTTTCATTGTATGACGTAGGAGATTCAATTCTCAGTATTTCGTGTTATATTTCTACGTAACGGAAAACCGTAGCGCTGAAATTCCAAAAACATTATATATTATTTAATCTGATATACACAAACAAGTTGTAAAATATATAAGGACGGGGAAAACGGAAATATCCATTCGTACGGATGGAATAGGGAAAACTTTGGATAAAATGGCATACAAAGTAGGCAATGCTGAGAAATTTAAACACATAAAAAGAAGAAATGAGACGATAGGTGCTAGTAACACAGAGCTATAGGGAGAAGCTTGTATAATGAAAAATAAAGAGAAAATGAGAGAGAGGAAACATTAAAAATTTGAGCAAGGGCAATGAAACAAAGGAAGAGAGGCCCTAAAGTTAATACTTGCGTGCTCCCAGAAATCTAACATAACAAGTTTATATTGTCTCGTATAAGTATTTAAAATACGGAAGCAGATGGTTTCGAATGTCCAAATTTGTTGCTTAGAATACACATTCGTGAAACACTTCAACTTGAGGTTTTGTGATGTATCTTAAAGAAAAACCAGCAGTGGTCGAATAGGTAAAGTTATAAGGTAAGGATTTCCGAATTCCATCATTTTAAAATTTCGGTATTTTGGTATTGAATCGGTGATTGCAGAAAAGCCCTACGTCCATTTTACCTAGTTTTGAGAAAAATAGAAAAAAACTGTATACACTATTGCATCAGTCATATATTTTGGCCGACTGCTGCCGTTCGAAAGATTACACTAGTAGCTAATAAGAGATAAAGGGTCAACAATATAAGTTTATTGACAACTGGAAAATTATTATTTATTCTGCTTGGTCATGGGTAGCTAGTGGGAAAATATATAGTTTATACTTGTTTATACATTTTAATGTGAACCAAAGTGCACAGTTACAATCAGTGTCTTGTTGAGAAAAAAAGTCATGTAGCCATGAGTTAATCTTAAATGTATAGAAGTGCTGAGAAGTTCGTGTGAAAGAAAAAAATCTGATGGACTATTATTGTAAGAATTGAACATAATCCGTCCTGATGTACTCTTCAGGAACACAAATTGTCTCTTGTTGCGCCAGCAGGAACCAAACGTGTGAATAATATAATCCAGAAGTATGTGAATACCAGTGAATGAATAATATAATTTTAAATGTATAATTTCTTTTGTAAAGTATAGGAACGTACAGAAATGAAAGGAAAGTATTTGTTTAGATCTCTGTTATTACGTTAACGATTCTTCCGAAACGTTAACAATTTTGTACGGAAAAAAAGTTTCACGAAATTTGGTTAATTTAGAAAATCATTTCGAACATATATATATTTGTAGATATATATATGCCACAAAAAACTGTATATGGAGAAATATATTATGTGTTTTAATTGAAATTCCCAACAAACGAAAAAAAAAGAGTACCAGAATGATATGCACAATCAATACTGTCACAGATTTAATTTGTATATAGGAACCAGAATGATAAGTTTCGTAGAAGCATGGAAAGCAAGATATATTTCTACATCTCAAACGACAAATGAATGAAGATTTTGAAGAAGAACACGGTGTTCTGAGAAGATACGTTGGAAAACAAATCTCATTGACATTCATGAAAATGTTTCTTTCCTTGCAAAGTTAATTTTCGAAGCATCCCAGGAAAGTAGGTTCGTATTTAAAGAAAAGAACGGAGAGGACTGATGGTGATGACTAGGCTTGGATAGTTAGGATTTTGTAAAGCATCATTTTATTTTTTTAAAAGAGTTGGTTTAGTACATTTTATTTTTTCCTTCCCTACATGTTTCAATTGACAAAAAATTGCGTCAAAATTAAATAAGTAGCAAATAAATTTACATTGCCAATAGTAGTATCAACAAGCAAATTCACTCCACATTTGCATATTTTAATTAATTAAACACGAGCTTGTTGCATGAATTCTATAGACGACACACAAATTCACTCCGTGGATTGACAGGTCGCTATTTGAGACACCCCTCCTTGAATGAATCTACGAAACAAGTTGAAACAAGAGTTTCTTGAACGAAAAAATATAGACGACACGCAAATTCACTCCATGATTTAATTACGCATTAATTAAACACGAGCTTGTTGCATGAATTCTATAGACGACACACAAATTCACTCCATGGATTGACAGCTCGCTAATTGAGACATGCCCCCTTGACCTTTATTTCTTACCCCTTTCCCTGGCCAGGAGCACAAGAACTTATTGCTGTTGAAGTCTTGTTTTATCTTGTCGGAAGAAGAAGAACAACAAATTAATTAGTTTTGAGGAAAAAAATGGGTTGTCTTCGACGAGATACCTACAGGCGCAAAGAAATTAATTTAGTTGAAGAAGAAGAAAAAAAGTAGAAAGGGTAGAGATTAATATTTTTTTGAAAATGAAATAAAAAATAAAATTATTATTGTCGATCATTGATATGAATGCAAGAAACTTCAAGTACCTTTGAATATGACACACAAATAAATATATTTAGTAATTACATTAGTTTGATTAACAATTAACTAACTGGCATGAATTCAACTGTTTTGCTGACTTGTGTTGAAAGAAAAGAATGTCATTGTGGCAGATCCAATGGTTCAAGTTTAACTTGCTCCAAGTGTGAGATTTTGTTAACTTGTGGCAGATCCAATGTTTGAATAAAATGTAATTTGACTAAATTTGCATAGAAAAGCTCCCGAAAGCGCTGGTAAATTGTACAAATGTTGAATATAACTTGGTGTTGACATATACAAGAACTGACACAGAAACAAGAACCTATTGTACTGAATAAAATGTAATTTGACTAAATTTGCATAGAAAAGCTCCCGAAAGCGCTGGTAAATTGTACAAATGTTGAATATAAGTTCGTATATAATACTAAAATGTAATATTGACGGAAATAGTACTAAAAGCTCCCGAAAGCGTTGGTAAATTACAGAAAGATAGCATACATGAGCAAAATTATTGAATATCGTTGAGATGTACAGAAAATGAGATAAAAGAACATGTGATTTTACTGAATAAAATACAATTTGACTAAACTCGAACTGAAAACCTTCCGAAAGCGTGGGTAAATTTGAAAAGGTTTGAATGCAGGACGTGAACCTCATAACGAAACGTGAATGTTGTATATACTGGTTTTGAAGCTAGAAAATGTACTTATTCTGGTTTTGCCTTTGATTTTTAAAAAGTTGCCATCCTTAAAACAAATATGGCCGCCAAAATGATGATTTGATAGAATACAGAGCCTAAGCGGCTAGAACTAGAAACTTTAAACTTGGTAGAAACGTTGATTACCGCAAGAGAATTACAAACATATGAGAAAATTGTACAAAACTCGCCATC
>JAGDQP010016068.1:1085-41300 GCA_022664845.1 Lepisma saccharinum | reverse complement strand
ACTGCGAGTAGAGTACTAAGTTGCCTCCCTCATTTAAGAGTATTCTAGGAAGTCAGACATACATGAAACAACTGAAACTATCCCAGCAATTCGAATAAGCGATGGAGAGTATCAAATTTGAATCCTTTCACATACATTTATATATATATGCACGTAAAATAATTTTCCATGTGTCTCGGCCTAAGCCAAAAAAGGCCTTAAAAATTAAATTCAAAATCTCCATATGTGTATACAGTTTGAAATTTATTGTAGATTTATACGTCTTATTTAGTTTCTCTCAGTCCTTCGTATTAATATTCGTCTACTACAACTAGCCATAAAATCTTGTAATATCTATATCTTGTCATATTAGCCTATTGACATATACAATTTTTACATTTATATATTTATTTTATGTTGTATTCTAATTTCAATTATCATGGTATATACTACAGATAATCTTGTAGCTATTTACATGCAACTTGTATATCTGATATACAGAGTGGTTTAAAACTACGCCCACAAACTTCCGGAGGTGACGCTTCACATTAAAACAGGAAGAAAATTCCTTTGAAGACAATGCGAAACATGCGTAGTTTCGAACCTACAGGCGCTCAAAATTAAGGCAGCATCGTCACATCTCTACAAATAACAACGTAAGCGATGTCGGCTAAGCAAATCACACTCGAAGTAGTACCCAATCCATCCATTTTAGCAGTGTTTAGGATTGAGGGGATGCCGCATAAGCAGGTTTTGCAACGTACATATTTTATTGTCAAGGAAAAAAATATGGTTTAATAGGGCAAGCATAGAAAAGCCCTGTAAGCTGTATTTATCAGTCACAAACATTGTTCAAATGGAGGCATTAGGTACTACTTCGAGTGTGATTTGCTAATCCGACACCGCTTATTTATCGCGATATGACGTCACTTATGACGATGTTCTCTTAACATTATGCGCCTGCAGCTCCAAAACTAAGTATGTATCGAAATTTCTCTAAAGGAACTTTGTTCTTGTCTCGATCTGAAGAACCACCTCCAGAAGTTTGTCGGTATAGTTTTGAAACGACAATATTGTCGTAACTACGTATGTGCATTTTCTTACGACAGAACTTGGGTTCGCGCTTTTCAGCAACGAATTCAAAATGTAGTAGGCTCGTTCCCAGCACGTATCTTGTTGTTGTTGTAATAATAGTTGTAATAATAATAGTAGTAGCAGTAGGAGGAGGAGGAGTTGTTGTTGTTGCAGTAGTCGTAATAATGAATGAATGAATGTAGACTAATACAACACGTGTCGAAAATATTACTTAGTTACTTAACTGTCTTTATTAACATTGTTAAAGTCATTACAGTAAAATTTACAGTATGTGTAGTCATAAAATATAGAAATATTTAAACATTACTTACAATAAATTTATAAAATCTGCTCTGAGTAATTAGGTACAATTAGTATAATATCAGTATAAAGTCATATTCAGTATAAAATCCATAACTTCAAGTAATAAAGAACATAAAAGAAGTAAGAGGCCATAAAAGTTGTATCAGCCAGTGCTGCAAAGTGGCATGTAACAACAAATATTGCATAAGATGCTTAAACATCATATTTCATATGGATAATGCATAAATTCTAAAATTATTTTCAATAAAAGGAATAAAGCGTAAATATTACATGCAAAATTTATAACCGTGTATCGTTAAAACTAGAGACTGTTAAGACCTAAAAAAAATAGAATGAATATAAACTGCATAAATACAGTAGTCGTTTAAAAACAAAATATGGAACGTAACATAGCTAAAATGTGTAAAAACATATAATGCAACTAAAGCTTTTTCAATCATTCATATCCTGGTTAGAAGTATGAATCGTTCTAGTTAAAACTGTTTTCCTTTTATCTCTGTTAACCAAGAATTCATATTTTCTAAGATTATAGGGAGGCACCTGCAATGCAATTTTTTTTCAATAAATATTTGCTATTAATTTTATTTGATAATATGTCATCAATAAATTGTTTATCAACATTTTTTCTTCGTATGTACAAGGGTTCAAGACTGAGAAACTTACACCAGTATAATAATAACTATTAACTAAATATAGTTTGCAATACTGATAGTTTGCTCAGAATTCTTCAAAATGTGCTGGGGACGAGCCTACTATATTTTGAATTTGTTGCTGAAAAAACAGTCATAACAAAATGCACTTGCGTGGTATTGACTTTCCCCACGACGATATACCAAATCAATCCAATTTCCAACATAACGGTAAGGGGTGGTTGGAAGAACGGCCCGAGAAGCAGAAACACGCCTTAATAAATAAAATCTATTCTAGTTTAGTGTATCTGCTTTTGTTAAGGAACTGGCGTGCGTTAAGGAGGCTGAGCGCACATAGTGGAAAAATACAAAAACTCAAGGTTGTAGTCCAACCAGATTGAAACGGGCTGGTAAATTGAGATTGCCAAACCTTAAATCTGAAGTCAGTTTCCCTCTCTATCTGCTTTCGTTAAAGTGCTACCCTGCGTTATACACAGACATAAAACTAACAGAGGGACCATTGAGGAAAAGGCTGGTCCGCTAACAAAAAAAAAAAAAAAAAGATGCCATTACTTACATTGTACATCATTCTTTTATCCTCCATAGAGACGAACTGGATATGACCTGGCTTCCCATTCATTACAACGGATTTAGTTCGAGGGTCCAGAATCCACCCAGCACAGAAAACCTTTACACTTTCTTTTTTATCTGGACAACTCTCGTCCTCAATACTCTGCGTAGAGGGAACTGACATAGGAGTTGCCTTAAGGAAGCGTGGATCACCCGGAACATGTAGTGTAAAGTCTCCCACTGTTCTCAGAATATTATTGTAGGCATCCAAAATATGGATAACTGTAAAACAAAGTGTATACATAAGTACATTTTTTACAAAATGAAACATATATTAAAGAGAAAAACGAAACATAAGTTCACCCGTAAGAAACCAATCATCATTCAGAAAAGAACCGACTATTGCACGGCTTTTGTACAATTCCTATTGCTGTGTAGACACATAGTAGAGCAGTGGCATATATTTGCGTGCCAACTCAACACCAGCTCAAACTGGTTTAAATTTCATGCTTAACTTCATAAAGGTGCTTAACAAAGCTCGATTTTGGGACCATTCTTTTTTATGTTCTATACTGGAAATTTGATACAATCATCAAATACACAACAATCCATTTGAAGAGCGAGACCATATATTTACTAGAGCACGGGGCTTGGTATGATAGCTCTATTTATTATTATTATTAAACTATACTCCTAAAGCCTTAAGCTCCTCTTTGTCATTATCTTAGTGATATGTCATCTTCTTTCCTCAGGAATTAAGATCGATGTTCACTATGATAAAAATTACATCCAACTGAAGTTAAAATTGTGATTTTTATTTATTTATTTGAGCGTTTTTACGTTTATTGGTCATTTTTGCGCAATTAGGTTATTTTGGAGTCTTTTTTTCTCTAAAGCTTAACTCTATTTTCCTCTTCCAATAATAATCCCTTACATGTTTCAAACGCATGCTTTGCATTTGAATTTTATTTGTGGCCTTTAGATTTCTAAGGCTCAGGCCAGGATAGGGGGAGGGGAAAGGATTCGGGAAGATGTCGGCCTACGCTGAAGGTGCCATCTCGGCATTTGGCTGCTGTGACTGAGGAAAAAAACCTGGATAAACCTCAGTCAGGATGGTCGGCCGATGGGGTCGAACCCAGGTCCTCCCGAATACTACGCCAATGCTCTACCACTGAACTACGCCGGCTCGGTACATGCTTTGCATCAAATGTTAATATTGTAAAACATATTACGCTGTCTTACGTTTAACAAAATACAGAAAATGTTTCGATTTGTTTAGAAAACTCGTTAATGTACACCCTAGTTGCAAGTATTTTGTACGCAAAACACCTTTAAATTCAAAACAATATAACTCTGTTAACTTCACACAAAATACCTGCACTTGTTAAAATGTTGAAAATAAAATACATAAAAAAAAGGCCGCTGCAGTGACCGGGATGGATCCGTCAAACTCAGGTTTCATCATCATTCTTAATAAGACGAAAGCTTACGATTCTATCAAAAAGAAAACTATAAAATACACTGATAGGATTTGGAATTTCAAAAAACTTGTTCAGCTAGTGAGATGAGAATGTGTCTCATAGATCCTATAAGCATAACATGTAAAGGTAAGAATCGAGATTCGACGCGGATTGAAACAAGGAGAACTCTGTCACCACTACTTTTTAACTTTGCATTAGAATATGTAATTCTAAAAATAAAGGAAGACAAAAAGGGACTAACAATCAATGGCTCGACCCAACTGTTCGTATACGTGGATTATATAGATTTAATAGGGGACGATATAGATGCACTACACCGTAACACCGACGTCTTAGAAGCTATGATATAGGTCTATAATTGAACGTAGAGAAAACAAAACATACAACAAGTCGAAACACAGAACATGAAGGAAATAGAAACAACTATTTAGTATAATATCATAAATATCACGGAAGTATATGAACAAGCAAAAACGAGGTCACAAAAGAAATAAAAAGTCGCTTAGCATCGGACAACACATGTCCAGAAGCTCTTCGCGATTAATATCAAGAAAATTGAAATTGAAAATATACAGAACGGTGATTTTGTCAATAAGGTTTTATGGTTGCGAAAGTTGGAGTACAATCCTGGCCGACGAATATAAATTGCATGTTTGAACATAATATTTTGAGAAAGATCGAAACGAAAAGGAATCACCGGAAAATGGAGGAGACGATATTTAAAGAACTCTACAGACTGTATAATTCATCGATGTTGTAAGAATATTGAAATCACGACGACTAAGATAGGCATGCCATGTAGCTCGAATAGGGGAACATTCCACGGTGGACGGTAAGCCGAAGGAAAAGAGGCCGTTGGGAAGACTGACACGTCGCTGTGATGACAATATTAGAAGGGATCTTCGAGAGGTAGGTGTTCGTGATAAAAAGTAGCTTGATCTCGCCCAGGATAAAATCCAATGTCGAACGTTTGTTACTACGGCGATGAACTTGCGAGTTCCGTAAGCCACAGATTTAGTTAGTTATAACGTTTTGAAAGAGGACACTGCGTTATTGAAATGTTGCTGATTTAATAAGTGTAAGATATTTTCTACAACGTTGGAAACACAAAGGTTGCACACATAAATATTTTTCTAAGCGATAGCCTCCTAGCTCACTATGCCTATTCTAAAATCCTATCGTAACATTTTACTCTTTAATTCAGCTGTACATGCATGGGGTTATATACAATCTCCAGAGAAGTAATATATGGGGCGTTCAAATGAAACCTGTTCGACGGCATTAGTTGGGACACTAATAATTGTATCTACATGAACTTTGTACAGTAGATACAGGCACTAGTCACATTGCTCATTAGTCCCTGAATGATTACGGCAACTACTTCTGAGAAACAGATCCTATTCAAACAGTTGTCATACATGTCTGTATCTACTGTACAAAGTTCATGTAAATATAGTTCCAGCTAATGTCATCGAAGAGGTTTCATTTGAACGTCCCATATACAATAGCAGGATGTCAAAATACTTTAAATGTGGCTGCTTTCTCAACCTGAGAACTGACAACACACGAAGAACTGGCCGCAAAAGAACGGACTCTCATTATAAAAAACAACATCGGAAACCAAAGAAAATACGGACATTTTTGAGAACTTCATACTACATGGTTTACTCAGTGCCTGGAACCAAACAGTGATTAATAACACATGATGGGAAGGAAGTAGATCATATGGTAGCAAGACAGTGAGGAACAAGATATTGATGGTGATGTGACGCAAAACCAGTGATACGGAGTTCTGTGAGCAGATGAGTACGATAAAGTCCAGATACGATACGATGCAGCTTGACCATTTACGGTAGAACACACATTAGCTATTGTTGCATGGGGTGTTTTGGGTAAATACTGACACTTGTGGCTCGACTGGGGAAGGATTACGGACATTAATTGATAATTTACGCTTGCCCTTCTTATGATCATGAATATTAGGAGCAGACACAGTTTATATACTACAGTTTGATTACGCCATCTTATCATATACAGAACTCTGTTTATAATATAACCATTCTAACTCTTTTCCATAGTCTAAAAACACAAGGCATTATCTACTGCTTTTACATCGTAGATTGTTTATGAAAGCAATTGGTTTTAAATAAACTAATAAACTACATGTCACATTAATGCTAGTCAATTCCAGATCTATGAAACCACCACCTAGATATTAATCTGCTCCACATACCAAATAAAAAGTCATATATAAGCAAAACAACTGTACATTATCTGAGTACAAGAAAACAATAACAGCAATAATTGTAATATTTTTCTTAATATTAGTTTTTTGTAACAAATTACCATTATCGTCAGTTGCAACTGCTTTGTAAACGTTTTCTGGAGAGATCACTATGTGTCTGATTGGTAAACCAATTCTTGGAAGGAAATCTTTAGTATACGTCTCAATATGCCATTTCACCAATACACACTCGCCACCTCCACTGCAGAAATAGCTGCCTGAAAAAGGAGAAAAGAAAAAAAACTTTAAATTCTCAAACAGGCATGAAGATGCACGTTGTTGATTATTATTTCAAATTTGATGTGCGTGAAGAAAGAGCAAATCATTCCCAGTGGCAACTGGGAAGGACTGGTGCATTACGGTTTGCGCTCGGATGCGCGAGTCCACTGGCAGCACTGGTCACATCTTCTGCATGGCTTCCACCATCTTGGATGCTTATATTTTAGCACAGGACTTTAAGCCAACAGCACATCCGTCCAGATATTAATAACCTTACCTACCCTCATACCTCATGATGCGGATAGTTTATTCCGTGAAATCTATAGTGTTATGTGTCGTACTGATTAGTGCCATGACAAGTGGGGAGGATTGCTGCCACTAAGGTAAGAGCATATCACATTCAAGTTTATACAATAGGCTAGACTCTAGAGGAACTCCGAAAAAGTCTGAGTAAGCAAAGCAACGCAAAACATATTTACTTCAATAACACTTCAGTGATTGAATAAAGTGCTAGAAATGCCAAAATCACAAACTGAGATAATTGGTTCATGTTTGTTAAAATAAGGAAACATAATACTAGAAGATGGCGCTCGGTTTAACTGCCACTATCTAGCAGCACACTGCAACTGTCGCGTGGATCATTTTTGGTAAACTAAAATAGACCTTTCTGGAAGTACAGACAGACAGACAGACAGACAGACAGACAGACAGACAGGTGTGTGTGTGTGTGTGTGTGTCTCTCTCTCTCTCTCTCTCTGTCTGTCTGTCTGTCTGTCTGTCTCACACACACACACACACACCAAAACAAATTGGGGAAGTTACAGCTGCTGGAAGTAAGTAGAGATTAACCTTTCCGTCTTTTTTTTATTTGATCTTTCCTTCAATCTGCTTATTCGGTGTGCGCGTGACCGTTTAAAAAGCATGTATTTGAGGCTGTAGCAAGCCTGACTAGACTTTTTGTGGGGTGGAGGAGAAGGTCTGGCCTTAAGTTTGCAATACTTAAGAGTTAGTAGAATGTTAAAGGAAAAACAGTACGATCTCGAGAAGTTCTCATTCACACTCTCGTGATTCCTACCTATGTCAATTGCTTTTATATGCATCTTTTATCAAATTATAAAGTTCGGTACAATTTGAATGAGATGTTGTTTGTATAAATTCATTTATGGCCTATAGGCTTCTCAAGCTGGTATAGGTTGGGGAAGAGAACGTTGGGAGGTAGTCGGCCAGGGCCTAGTTAGTAGGTACCATCCAGGCATTTATCTGGTGTGACTGAGGAAAAACTAGTGAGATGTTTTCATGACTGTTTTAGTTAGTGCTTTTAAACTTCCGAATTGTTCCCTCTTGTTCTTAAGGAATGGTCTACACTTTGTGTCTCCAACTGTGCATCACATTTTATTTAACTTATACGCCAGACAGGTAGGTATGACCTAACCCCATCTAAGGGCTTTCTTCTGAAGCTAGGTATGGCCAAATAACGGTTTCGGCCTTTGTTTCGATAAACTAAGGAAATCCTTACAAATTTAAGACAGTTGGCAGCAGGGTTTAACCTGATACTTACAATGTTTGCAATTTTGCGAAAACCTGTTCAGAAATTTTAGCATTTTGGAATTTTCATACCCAAATCTGAGGTTGGTTTACCCAGCATTTGAATAATAATAATACAATCTATGCCCTATTTTGTTATACGAGCGTGACTAAGTTATAGTGCTATTACCACTCATATAATTAGCTTATCTTCTCTTATGAGTGACACTGTACAGAATTAATTTATCTTTCGTTTTCCACAGGAATACCAGAAACAGTTTAGGAGAAACACCTGTGCATAATCGTAGTTTATCTACGGTCGTGTGAAGAGGAACGAAATATGACAGAAATATATGATCAAAGTTGCTGAAATCATATCTTAAGTTTTCTATAAACAAGTATCATCCTAGTGTTTGTAAAACATTCTTCATATCTGAGTTAAGAAAATAAAACAGGGACTTTACTATCATGAAGCAAAGAAACACCAAATAAAACTAAAGAATGCTCGTAAAACAATTTAGTAAGGGTTAAGATGGTGTGCTGTCTTACTTCTTGAGAATGAATGAATGAATGAATGAATGAATGAATGAATCAATCAATCAATCAATCAATCAATCAATCAATCATCAATCAATCAATCATCAATCAATCATTCATTCATTCATTCATTCATTTTGCATTTTGCGAAAAAAGCGAGCGCAGGTTAAACCCTAGTCGGCAGCAAGACTCCATCTGCCTATCCCCTTGACCTTACCAAGTGAACCACGGAGACTGAATTATGTTAACTCTTGATCTAGCAGCCACTTTTAAAATTGAGATTAGTGACACCGAGAGAAGAGGCGAGGTCCTTTACTTACTTATTTGCTAGAACACAATAAGTTTACACTCATTTTTAGTGTTCATACATAATTTGTACCCCCACAACTTCCTACTTTAATATGTATTTGCGTATCACACGTTCCACTATCAACTTGCAGCTACTTTTCTGTGCTTTTTTAGCTTGTTGTTCTAGTGATGTCACCTGAAAACTAAAGGTTTTAGTATCTACTAATTATTAATCAAGAAAAAATCCATGCGATTTCGTGCAGCGCTCTCTACCCTAGGAAGAATTTTCTTTCTAATTTTTTTAATAATTTTTCAAGTTAACGCAAGTAAGATTTGACTAAAATGAGAAAGGATCCATGCACGAAACATCTGGACTTCCAACAATGGGCTAACGTTCCAAAAACTAACGTAAAAAAGTTATCAGTGGGCGGCAGAAGATTAAGAGAACCTTAATCTTAAAAGTTACTACGAAGGTACTACGTCACTGAAGAAAGAAAGAAACGGAAACAAAATCCTTTGTCTAGCTTCCTTACTATTTGAGATGTTTTTAAGAAATGTTAAAAATTTCCATCGGTATATCTACGATACCAAGAGACAAATATCATAAATGTTTTGCGGTTACACTTAAAACTTCTTAACAGCCCTACAAAATCTTATTTAAATTAGGGAGGGTCAAGACATGACATGAAATAGCCCTTCTGCTACTTACCTTCATCAGAAAAAGCTATATCCGCAACAGGAAGCATATGCCAATGGTACACAACTCGGACACAACGTAGTAAATGAAAGTCTCTAAAGAGCAGTACTCTCCCTGTATTGTCTCCTGCTGCAATCAGATGTTCTCTCTGGTGGCATGTAACACATACAAAATGGCGCCCACCGCCAATCTTATGACTTAAAAGGGAGAAATATATATGTTACTAAAAACCAAGAAACAACACAAAAAGTTTACATAAATTATGAAAAAGCATTAAACTAAACAACTGAAAGAAAGGTAGATAGATAATAATTTAGTTTCTTAAGTTTTATTAAAGTGGCAACATTGGCCTAGGCCCCTGACATATGCAGGATGCCGAACCTCGGCAAACACTCTTCCGGAGAAATAGATGGAGAAGGTAGCGGGCAAGGCCTTAGTTGATATACCATCACATTCGCCTGATGTAACCTGAAGTCAGGATGGTGGTAAGTGGGCTCAAACCCACTCTTTCTCTTCCGATCCGAACTCTTCGACCATAAACTGAACCACGGGGGTTGAGTTCTTAAGGTAGTGCTTAAGTACTATAACTTATTCTCCAACTGTACCCACCCAACCTCCTGGTTCGGGTTACGAAATCTGATTTTAAAATAAGTACTGGACAAGTGGCGCGGATTCGAGTACCGTTCAACACGGGATGATAATAGAATCTATGCCTTGGCCGCAACCACCTTCCTATTTCAATATTATTATAATAAAAATAAGTAGACGCTACGGTCTGTACTCTTAAGATGCTCTAAAGACCAGTTCGAAAGCAGCATTATAGGCAAATAAACTGTTTTACTATTGAGTCCGTGTGCTTATGGTAGGAAAAAGGCCTCTGTGTGCAGTTTGATGAAACAATATTGCGAATGATCTCATTATATAGGTTGGGGAACAAGTGTTAGGAAAAGTGATGGTGAACATCTGGGTAGCACGCGTGGGGCCAGCCGGAGGGGGGATCCAATATGGCCGTCGGAACATACTATTTCTAGCATGCAAATTACCATATATAAGGAACTATTGCACATAAAGCTCTCAAATTGGTGTCAAATTGTAGGATTTCGTTGGCGAAATAATTACCAAATCATCGTAGTTACCTGGGTAGTCCATCTGAGGCCATGGGGAGGGAAAATCAAACATGGCTGCCAAAACAAGTCATTTCGAGTATGGAAAAAAGCACAGCTTCGGAATCATTGTACCTATAGCTATGATTCTTGTGTCAAATTGTAAGGGTTTATAGCAGAAATCATAACAAAAAATAATGGTGTCCACAGTCTTAGGCCACCATGAGGGATGAATCCAATATGACTGCCGAAACAAGTCATTTCTAAAATACATGCAACAATATATTTGGAACTATTACACCTACAACTATGATTTTGGTGTCAAATTGTAAGGTTTTATAGCAGAAATGATCAACGTCTTGGGCCATGGGGACGGAAGAATTCAATATGGCTACCGAAACAAGTCATTTCTAGAAAAGAAGCACCAATATCTTCAGAACTAATGCAATTAGGGCTATTCTGATGTCAAATTGTAGAATTTCACTAGCAAAATGCTTAGCAAATGATGATAGCCACTTGGGCAGTATTACTTGGGGCCCTGACGAGATGGGGAGGGGGGGGGGATGAATACAGCATGGCTGTTGAGACAAGTCATTTCTAGCATAGAATAACGATATCTTTGAAACAACTGCACTTAGAGCTATAATTCAGATGTCAAATTCTAAGATTTTATAGCAGAAATGATCGACAAGTAATGGTAATCGCCGTCTAGCGCAACTGGGAGAGATGAATCCAATATGGCTGCCCAAACAAGTCGTTTCTAACATACAATCAACCACATAATCAATACTATTACACCTACAACTATGGTTTCGGTGTCAAATTGTAAGATTTTATGGCCAAAAAGATCAAGAAGTGATGGTGGTTGACTTGGGTCATGGAAAGGGCAGAATCCAATATGGCTGTACAAGTCATGTCTAACATATGTTTATACAAGTCATTTCTAACATACAAGCAACCATATATTCGGAATTATTACACCTACACCTATGATTTCGGTGTCAAATTGTAAGGTTTTATTACCAAAAAGATCAACAAGTAATGGTGACCGACTTTGGTCATGGAAAGGGAAGAGTGCAATATAGTTGCCGAAACAAGTAATCTCTAGCATCTTCGGAACTATTGCACTTAGAGCTATGATTGTGGTGTCAAATTGTAAAGTTTTATAGCAGAAATGATCAACAAGTATTGGCAATAACCGTCTTGGGCCATGGGAAGGGAAGAATCTAACATGGCTCCCTAAACAAGTCTTTTCTAACATAGAAGCACCCATGTCTTTAGATAAGATAAAGATAAAAATTAATTGTATAGGCGGTAACATCACTATGACCTACGCCCATCTCGATACGGGGAAGCCCATTATCTTTGTCACGTCTAAACTTAGCTGTTAAGAAAAGTAAAGCAATGAACCATATCTTTAGAATTATTGCACCTAGATTTATAATTCTGGTGTCAAGAAAAACAGAACTTTTTTGAAATTCAGTTTATAGAAATGCCTTTATTAATACAAATCTACATGCGTGCATTGATTTAGACCAAATTTGACATGCATGTTCATTAAGTACTGGAACAGATCATACAGGCATTCCAGGCGCCGTAGTTTGTCACTGTTGCCAAATGATTTTAAAAATTCTAGATTTAATATTTTTTACTGCTGGACGTAACCGCATTGATTTACATCAAATCTGGCATGTCCATTAGCTACTGGGATAGTTCATTGAGTACTTTCGGCGCCGCGATTGTCAGTGTTACAAACCAATTTCAGGAAATAAAATTTTTAATTGCTTCCATGTCGTTGAACGTATCACCACCAAACTTTGTATTTACGTACGCGTCATAGAGGTAGTTCAGGTCCTACAGTTCACAGTGTTGTCAATCAATTTAAAATAAATTAAATATTTACTACTTCCATACAGTTCGACGTATCCGCACCAAACTTTGAGTATACATAATCAACACAATCGAAACATACTGTGATTGTCCCCCGTACCCAAGCAACAAGTTGTCATCGTTTTTCGCCCTATTTTAAAATTCAGTTTTTCCAATGAACCCCATACTGTTGGTGCCGATAGATATTACTATACTTTTAAAAAAGCACTGGCGGAACCCGCAGGACGTGGCTACGTTATAATATACTTTAAAGTAATAATTCTCAGAGTCCTATTGCGACAGACTCATTAGAAGGAACAATTGCTTGTTTACAAGAGTATTCATTATGGATTTATACAAATCTTTTTAAGTAGCCATATAACATAAAATATTTTTTGTTACACTGTCTGTATCTGTATATTTTCACAGCATGGGACAAGACTTGGAGTCAAGAGCATGAGGGAGCAATGCCCCCGAGTTTTTATAGTGAAACACAATGTACTAGTAAATGCAAACATATATCTCTGCCCTTGAATACAAGCAGGTTATTTCCCGGGATTTTGAGCTACAAATAATTTATTTTTTCTTATGGTAATTATGATCAAAAATATATATATCTTGAATAATACCGCAATTAGAAATTAACGTATTGTATACGGGATGAGAGGATATATCGATACGAATTCACAATTTTTCAGTTTACAGTAACTATGTTTTCGAAGTTGTTAACTTGAATTCTTCCGATAATTCAAAATATTTCTTCAGTTTCTTGGAGGTTTATTAGTATTTTATTACAAACTTTACCAAATAAACAGTCCATGTCCTTAGTTAATGCCTTGTTTCTCTGGGTGAAGATATAGGAAGCATAGCAATGTGGCAGTGAATGCATAAATAATTCCATCAGTTTTCTCGTAAGGCTACAGGAAAACAAAGTAATAGTAAATTGGGATGAATGTGTGAGTGCTTTAACTCAAATACTGCTGATTACTTTATCTGTAGCGTAAAGCATTAAATATTTCCTGTGAAAAAAAAAACGAGATTTAGAATTCATTTTACCACGCTTTCGACAGCCTATAGCGCCGAAACGAATCATTTGTGGACTCTCGATGATCTATACTTCCTTTCTTATTTTTCATGTCAGGAATCTCGCAAGGCGCTTTTGTCGATGGGCGTCTGTATGTGTAAAAATATTTGTTAATTGAAGGGGTCAGTGGAAGAAGGGTCTATCCCACAATTTTGCGATTTGGAGAGAAATGCAGTTACAGTAGATGTGGTGTAGAAAAAAATCTAAGTAACGTAGGTATTTTATTTTTTAGGAGTAGATACAGAACACTATTGCAAATATACCTGCAAATACAAAAATTGACAACAGGAATTGAACTAATACATCATACCCTCACAATGTTACGTTTAATGTCCAGGAAGTTGTCTACATGCACTCAACATCACTGCTGTAGTCATTATCATCTTCGGCCTGCAACTTTTGGTAGAAGCTGTGACGATTAGCTGGAATGAACTTCAAAAGGGAAAGAAGGTCTTGAAGTTTCTTGTGTTTTATTCCTTTTCCATTGGGATACTTAATTGGGAAAACAAGGTCTCGAAGTACATGTCCTCGTCCCTTTCCCCGCTGAAAACAGACAGTGTCCCAGTCAGGAAGATCTCCGCATGTATATTTGATGTCCACTTTGTGTCCTCCAGTAAACCTAACAGCACTTGCCTTTCGAAAGTCAACTTTTCCTCCATCCATGGTTTTCTGGTGTTTGACCAGCTTTTCAGTCCGAGGTTTGAAAAATACAAAATCATTCCTTCCCATTTCAAGCACCTCAAATGGCTTGGTCGTACGAGATTGTTTGATAACGACCATCCAATCGTGTGGTGTGAACACATACTGAGTTTTTCTTTTTAGTTTTTCTATCACACCAAAATCGGCATCGCAGGGAAGAAAGGTATCACCTGGAACCATGAAGCGATGCTTAATTTCGTCAAACCACTGAAGCTGGACCATGTAGATTAACAGACTCATAATTACAAAGTTTTTGTTGGTCCAGGACACGAATCACTGAATACTAACAGTTTTTTGTACTTCTTATTCCCTTCAGTTATTGTGTTATGCAATACACGATATAGACAGCTTCCAATTTCACCTGCTCCCCTTGCTGCTGTACATTCTGGCCATACACACATTGTTGGAGTTTCATTGTTTAAAAAATGAATTCCACAGTTATACGTCCACAACTGACGCAGGTAGAATACAGTCTCTGTGGCTAAATCCGGTGTAGGAAGGGCTTGTTGTAAATCCATCGCAATAACAAGTGTGTCCGTGACTGTTTTTTCTAGCGTTGGAAAGGGATCGCAATCCCTCGAAACTCATCACACTGCTTGCAGCTGTCGGACCTCGGTAGTTTAAATAAAATATTAAAATATGTTTTGAAAATAAACCGATACATCGAGCTTTTTACCGGTTTAATATTATTTTTCTCGCACATTGTGCAGTATAACCTGTACATCTGTTGAACACTATTCACTGAAGTGATGTACGTTTTGTTAGGATTATAGTGTGATCTATATCTGGGAAAAGATGTTATATGCTTTTTGACACTTTCAATAACATCATGAGATATTGCATGTGTTCTATTGGTATGCTTTCCCCTACTATCAATTCTAGGAGAACATTGCGTACTGCTCGAACCTTGTGCAGCTCGCCTTACCCGTTTGGCTGAAATACTAACTTAAGAAATGCAGACTTACAAACCTAATTTCGCAACCTTCAACAGGGTGTTTTACATAATATTGCATACTCCGGGTACGCCTCGAAATATCCTCTTGTACTCTATCTTTTCTGTAAATCCTCTTGCATGGCTGTTTCTTTATCAGTCCAAACAGAAACGCTGTTTGACTATTATAATCACCCAACTTATAGTATTCATGAAAGATGGAATCTTTCTCACTATTTGTTAATATTTCATTTTTGCACCATGTTGTTGAACAGCACTGTTCATTTTCCACTCTCACCTTCTTGTACACAACTTTGCCTTCTCTGTTTACATATTCTTGTCCTTGAGCCCTCAAAATCTTTCTTCTATTATCTTTCCATTCTGTACTATTTCTCTTTCGTTTTCTCGACTTTCCTTCATTCACAACACCATTACTTTCCACATTACTCACAGACGCACCATTTACGTCCGCCATGATTGTTTACTAGCAACCACTTTGAACACGTATCTCATTGGAGCTAAACGACAAGCTGGCGTCCACATGACCAATCAGAATCACGCTTACACTCCTCTACGATGAGCTAAGACGGCATTGAGGGATTGAACACTTCACCACCAAGAAGTTGAACAGTTAATTCGCCATCACTTGTTATGATGTCTATTGCAAGGTGTTGGGCATATCCCACAATGCATTTAGTTCAAAGAGTAAACACTAGATGACACTAGCTTATACTTCAGCCACAAAACTCATTTTTCATGGAGTGGGATTGGCCCTTCTTCCACAAAGCCCTTCAATTGTTTACACGCACTAAACACCAACATACACTGTTTTGAAATTATCGGAGTATCATTTTTAACCATGATGCCAAGCACTATGAATGAAGTGCGTAGAAAAAGAAACATATGAATCATGTAGTCGCCATATTGGTGTGTTATATGGAACAAAGTTACGTTACGGCGGATGAGATCCTATATCTAGCGATCCACGTAACATAACCTGGTTTCATATAACACACCAATATGGCGGCTACATGATTCATGCCTTTATCTACATACTTCATTCATAGTCTTTGGCATCATTATCCAGGGGTAGATTTCGTTTTCATGTTTTGGCCTGGACCACTGCATAGAGGCGGGTAAGTTTTTTGAGCAGGTTAACGGGCCACAACAGGATTTTGCTTTGTCCGGCCAGTCATCAGGAAACTTTTGACCTGGCCGGAAGAAGCCGGGCCAGGGCCGAAATCCACCCCTGTTCATTGTTAGTGCATGCAACTGAATAATTAACAATTACATATATTAAAAAAAAAAAGACAGAAACTTAGTTTAAATTTTTACGTGGCCTAAAGAGAGGTGGGCGGCTCCGAAATGCATCGCCGCTCAAAAACTAAAGTTACGTTTAAATAAAACTATATAACCTTCCGCGTTGTGGCGACCATATAATCTAATCTTACTTGAACAAAACCAGAAATCTTCAAAATTAACTTACAGTGTACTAGCACTTTCACAAGACCATGTGGGTGCATCTTCAGGTAGCTAAGCTTACACCAGGTATGTAAAAGGACGAGAGCAAATTCTTATCAAACTGAATTATAAACAAAAATCTGTTAACAACCATAAAATATGTCAAATACGAATGATAACGGTTGGGAAAGCAACCTCCTCAGGATGGAATGCGTTCATTAACTGTATGCTTAGGCAACCAGCAAACCGAATCAAATGTCTGATTCAAGCAGTAGTTTATTAAGTTGGTCTTGGTCTAAATTTAAGGACAGACTTTCTTTGTATACTCTCATCAACAATTATCTCCTTGTGAGAGTCAAGCTTTGTTCACAAATCTTCCCTCCGTGATATTTTGCTTGGTGATATAGGTATGAGTATATCGCTTTTTGAATCAGATATGATACCAGATATGAGTATATCGCTTTTTGAATCACATTTGTGCTTCTTCAGTCTGAAACTTGAAATTCTATTTGGCATGTCTATATAATGTTTATATTCACATATTACCTGATAAATTCCACTCTAGACGTTAGTTCGCACTAGATTTCTACTTGCTGTTAAAACTTGTGTTTAACTCGAAAATATATCCTAAACTAATTGCGAGAGTTTGTACAATAAGAAATACAACTACTTAACACAATGTATGATAATCTCAACACTAAGTCATTTTGATTTTCAAAAAATTATAAAAAAAAAACACTGGCTCACTTTTTGATTAAGTTTACACTTACCATAGAAGTTCCTGATCTGAATACTGGACAAACAATTTCTTTTCGTATAATCCAGTCCAAAATGCATCATCAAACCGAACATCAAAGGTATGAGGGCTCCTGCGTAGTCTTACATCTAAGCGAATGGGTGGAGATTTTGGCGTATTATAAACATCCACATAAGCTACCTTTCCTATTAACATTATTCGAGTATAGATTTTCGTCTTTGTTATGTAGAAACCCAACACCACTGCGAATTTGGACGACAACTTCAAATTCTGAAAAACAATGTGCAATTGTAGAGTTAAAATACAAATCAAACTCAACTTTTGCGTTAGTCAGCTGGAAGCTAAGATATTTGCACCTAACTCTAGAAGCTTCTTCTGGCGTCGACAAATGTTTATTTTAATATAGAATGAGTGAAAATAATGGACTGTGTGTTCTTTGTTATGTACAAGTAAAATACGAGGCTTGGCTATAAAATAACGGGTCTGGCAACCCTGTCAGTAGTATATGTGGAGCAGTGGTGAGCGCATGCGTGCAGAGCAAAGTTAAACCTTCGAGAAGAGATGAGATACATGAGTTGCCGCTCTCAGTCGGCTTTAGTCTGTGAGCAACGATTGAAGAGAGAGGTACGCAACCGTGTTGCCGGAAGAATGGCAAATGTGAAAATTAACTTGAAATTCCTTGTGAAATTAAAGAAAACACCGACTGAGTGTGTGAAACTTTTGCAGGATTCATGTTCGAATGGTCGTGCAGAATTTTGCGGACAGACTCTTTATCGATGCTCACCTTGTCTGCTATAATTCAAATTCTGAGTCTGCGGTCTTTCCGGACAATGTCATTCACTTTTGCCACATTTACCTCTGTTGTTGCTGTGACAGAACGACCCTCATCATCAACGTTCTCGCGTTCCTTGCTGAAGCGTTTGTGCCACTCAAACACTCGCGTACGTGACATCGTATTATCACCACATCCTGCAAGTTTCACACAATCACTCGGTGATTTTTTAATTTCAAGTTAATTTTCAGATTTGCCATTCTTTCGGCAACATGATTGCACTCCTCTCTCTTCAATCGCTGTTCACAGACTACACCCGACTGAGAGCGGCAACTCATGTATATCATTCTCTTCTCGAAGGTTCAAGGTTGCTCTGTGCGCATGCGCTCCCCACTGCTCCACGTATACTACTGACAGTACCAGTCTCGTCATTTTATAGCCAAGCCTCGTACGTGTCAGTGCAAGATAAGACAACTGTGCTTAGAATGTGTATATATTATCACTACCTTCACCTAAAACATGGAAATTTTGTTTTCCAACTCTTTTGTGAATGTTGCTAGAACGTGACAGAGGACAATGGTGTGTGGGGATATTACTAAACTAGCCAAGGTAATCGCCTGTTGGTACGGAATGAGTAAAATACGTTGGCAACACTTATAATCATACTAGTCCTACAAATACTACTACTACTTATGCTACAACTAATACAACAACAACTACTAATACTACTTCAATGCTTTAAAACATTATTAATATTAAATAGCGGTACAGTCACTTCCGGTGACTTAAAATACCTAAAACTCCTGTGCCTGAATCCAAAGAACACGTAGGCAAAATTAGGTTAAAATCAATGCACATGTGTTCAAACAGACATTCTATTTTATATATAGAGATTACTTATTTTAAAGAAAAAATAATCTGGCAACACTGTAGACCAGTAAACCAAGTAATTTGGCGTTAACCAGAAGCTGGTTGAAGTCCACGTCCAGTGTAGTTTGTGACGTCAAAAGTGAGTTTAGTTGATTGAAGTGTGTGTAAAAGATTCATATTATTTTTGTGCAAAAAAGTGTGCTAACGTCAAGAAAGTATTCAAATTAAGTGACTCAAATCAATGATATGTTTATGTTATAGTGAAAATATTTCAATCGTATTCCTGTGAAAGCAAAGGTGCGTTAAAAAATGTGCTTGTTGTCCGTGTGTTCGAGTCATGTAAAAAATGGTGCTTGAAAAATAAATACATCTTTTGTGCGTAAGTTATGAGTGTGTGAATAATTAATAGTGGATTTTAAACTTAAAGTGTGCAAAAGTTGTGATCATTATCCGTGTAGAAGTGCACACAATGTTAAGTTAGTTATGTTTTTCGATCTGTCATGCTATATCTGTGTTATATTAATCAAGTGCGACTAAGTGGTCTTTTCGTGTGTGTTATTGTGTTAAAGTGTATCAGTAAGCTTACAAATGCCACTTTATATTTATACCTCAACTATTTCCTTGAACATTCAGCATCTCACTTGCATATTACTTAACCTTAACAAATAATTATCTTATCTATAACTTCACGTGATACAATAATTCCTAAAATATGTGCCATTAAAGTTTCTTGATACATTTATTTTCGATCTTACGTCGTATTTCGGGTTTGTACGTCATTGTATTATTTACATCATATACATCGGTGTGCGATCTTAAGCTCTAGCAGTTTCACGTGCGTTAATCGTTATCGTCACTGAATTAAAAAAATCAACAAAAAAATCGCCATGTTCTAGTGTACTTGAAGTAAAACTATGTCGTGTAGAACTGTTGTTTTCATAACCGTTACAAGAATACTTGGTATCACCGCTATTTTGAAATCACTGCTATCCCCAATACAACAGTTAAGAAAATCACGGTTAAAAATAACCATTTACTTAATTTTCATTAGTTTTCGTTCTTATTTGTAAATATTCAATTCGTTTGTCGGAATATTGATTTTATTTTATTTTTTTCGTTGCAGTTCCACATTTATGAATTATTTTGGATATTCTTGCCTCATTATTTAACAATTTTATGGAAATTCTAAATAGACATCAAAAGTACCAGTAATTTTACATTGAAATTTTCAGATTGTTTATCTTCGACTTAAATTCTGTGAATAAGCATTCTTAAAAAAAATTAGGGGGGAGGGGCGATTCGATACCTGACACACATAAATAATGAAATACAATATCGAGATTATTTTCATTTTATAATTATGCTTTTGTTTGTCGATTTATGTTGTTATTTAAAACTCACTCTATATTCTGATATTCTCACCAGGAACTTGTAAAGTAAAAAGGAAAACTTAATTTTGGTTCAATTTTCGTTTCGAAATTGTGTACCTATAATGGACTTAAATGTCAATTTAACCTAAATCCCTATTGGGTCATTCCAGGTTGTATCACCCATTAATTTAAGGTTATGACACCCACCATCTCAGATTTTGATGAAACTTTGCACAAATGTTCATTACTATGTCCTTAATATATCGGTAAAAAAAATTGAAGCTTTTTTCATACTTTTTTAAGTATATTGTCGTTTTTTCCGTTTTCGCAGTTCGGAATTGTCAGCCAAATGAGCAAAATATCGATATATAATTTCTCAGAAATTATTGAAGATGAAGAGTTGAAATTTTTAAGTTATCTTTCCTTTTCTATTTACTTTCAAAAGAATATGAATGAGCCACTAACGAACTTAAATAAATATATATATATATTCTGTAAAATTTGTTTCTCCAAATTTCACGACACGGATAATGAAAAACGACCACAACTTAACTGTCAAACCAGCTAGAAGCATGATTTTTTTTGCAAATTTTTCCTTAAATTATAAACTATCTAGAATTACATAAATATTAGTGGTTATCAGAAAACTCTTATTCAACCAGTTAAAGCACGTCGCCGGAAAAAAAAAAAGAGTTCTTTTCGATTGAAAGTAAATGGGATAACTCGTAGTAGGTTGAAACTAAGTAATTAAATTTTGGAGTACGCCATTATGAATCCAAAATGCCGTCTTTGGAGACATTTTGTAATACTTTCATAACCTACTAGTGATGATGTACCGCCATACAAAATTTCGTTCTTTATGCGTCCGTGTATTCTATACAATGGGTTTGGTGGCCATTTTGAATCCAAGATGGCGACTTTTTCAACATTTTGTAATAGTTCCTTAATCTACTCTTGATAATACCCCTTTATGCTAAATTTTGTATCTCTAGCTCAAACGGTGTGGAAAATGATTTTTTGGGATCCGCCATTTTGAATCCAAGATGCCGTCTTTGCAGACATTTTGAAATGTTTCTGTACCCTATTAGTGATGATGCAGTCATACCAAATTTCGTTTTTCTAGCTCTAGCCGTTTAGGTTGTGTATTCTATACAACAATGGGTTTGGCGAACATTTTGGAACCAAGATGGAGGATTTTTCAAAATGTTGTAATAGTTGCTTAATCTGCTAGTGATGATGTACCTTCATACCAAATTTCGTTTTTCTAGCTCCAACCGATTAGCCTGTATACTGACTACTAAAAGTCTGCGTTTTTTAGGTGACACATACGATATATTAGTTCATGCAGATTGATTTTTTCAAACTCTAACTAACTCTATGGCTTATGGAACTCGCAAGGTCATCACCGCAGTAACAAACGTTGGCCATTGGATTCTATCCTGGACAATATCAAGCCAGTTTTCATCACGAACACCTACTTCTCGAAGATCTCTTCTAATATTGTCCTCCCAACGACGTCTCGGTCTTCCTAATGGCCTCCTTCCAACCAGGATAGAATATAATCTTCGTTTTTCCCCCATCCAAGCTACACGGCCTGCCCACCTTAGTCGTCGCGATTTCATTATTTTTACATCTGGTGAATCGTACAGTCCGTGGAGTTCTTCATTATGCAGTCTCCTCCACTCTCCAGTCATCTCGTCCCGTATATCTTTCTTAAAACCTTATTTTCAAATACACGTAATTTATGTTCATCTGCTAGGGTCGTACTCAAACATTTGCAACCGTAAAGTATTACCGGAAGAATAACCGTTCTGTATATTTTCAATTTCCTTGATATTAATCGCGATGTTAGAAGTTTTTGGACTGAATAGAAACATGCGTTCCCTGATACTAAGCGACTTTCTTCCGTTACCTCATTTTTGCTTGTTACGTATGCTCCCAAATATTTAAATTTGTTTACTTTCTCTGGCGTTATGAAAAAAATGAAGGAATATACTGACAGCTATATGTTCCGTACTAGAGCCCACACATAAACAAATATATACAGGTCACTACAATATTTCGTGCCCACAGTGGCACTTACCCATGTGTAGATGAGAAAACGTTCTGTGATGCCATTTATGTGGGGGAAATAGGTTGTGCTCTGAACCTTCGTATTAACAACCACCGTCACTTTTGCACTATCCACAAACCCGATGCCCCACTCTCCTCACACACCGAGTCCCACAACACCAATTTTGATCTATCATTCCTGGTTGCCATAATCCACGTTTTACCCCTACGACCAGCACCTCAACACGCCGTCTGTGGGAGGGCGCCTTTATTCATGGTTTGAGCGCGAAAATAAAACCTGACCTTAAACTTCAATAACTATAAACCTCCCGTTTCCTCTGCACTTTCAACACACTTCCTTGCACGATCCCACCCTGAACTTACATGTTATACAGTTGTAACTGTTCCTATCTACGCGCTATATCGCAGTCAGTTGTTCTCCAAGCTTGATGAGTCGTCCGCTACGTGTCGACAGTCTCCTCAATCTTATACTTATTCAGCAAACACGTGCACGTCGTTTTCACATGATTAAGTGCCAATGTGGGCACGAAATATTGTAGTGACCTGTGTAAATTTGTTTATGTGTGTGCTCTAATACGGAACATATAGCTGTAAGTATATTCCTTCATTTTTCTCATAAATTTGCCTTAAATTGCCTTTCCTTTGTGCTAATGATTATTTATATATAGATATATATATATATATGGCAACGCCCTAGCCGAGCTGGTCTACCGGTTCCCGTCAGATCACCGAAGTCAAGCAGCTCTGGGTCTGGTCAGTGTTTGGACTGGTGACCGATGCAGTACTCCAGATGGTGTTGAGGCCAATTGGGGAGCTACCTGAATAAAGAGGTAGCGATCACAGTTGAGAGCTTCGGCTCTCCTCTCCCAACCCGTCTGGTCAGCGTGGGAGCAGCGTGGATTGAATATTGAATATGGCTGTGATTTATATATTATATATATATATATATATATATATAAGATGGTAAAAAAAAAGGAAGAGAAAAAGGGATACTTACATGTTAGAATACCAAGACAGGTGTACAGGAACTTTACAAACATGATAAAAAAAGAGGTTACGTTTCGCAAAAACGTTTTCACATGTAGCAGACAAAATGAACAGGAGCGGGACTTGTGCTACGGATACGCCATTTTGCCGACTGATGCTGGGTAACAGTGTGGCAAGGATATGGAGGTGGGAAAATGACTAGATGGGGCGGAGAAAACACCAAATGGAGAAGAAAGTTACTAGGAGCAGGTAAGGTAACTCCCTGAAGGAATAAGAGGGTAAAAAATCGGAGGGGGGAAATAATAATAGATGTCCATGAAGTTGGCAGGCCCCAACTTTGATTTCACACGTCGTTAGTGCTTCAAACTGACGTTAGTGCTCCAAAGATAAATTTAGTGCCTAATTTTTTCCAAACCATTATGGGCCTGCTAACTTCATGCCAACAGGCCCATATCCCAGAATCGCTCCAAAAATGCCCTTAATGTTTAGAGCAGCGTTAATGATCGTTAGTGCCATCAATATTAACGTTAATGCCAAAAGCAGTATAAAAATAAAATGTCGTTTATTGAGCCTGCTAACTTCATACCAGTAGGCCCACATCTCCAAATCACTCCAAAAATGAGCTTAACGGCTAGAATAGCGTTAGTGCTCTTTAGTGCCGTACAAATTGACTTTAGTGCTTATGCATAGTTAAGCTGAGCACCGTCCAAAACCCATTAAAATTAATAGTCGTTGATTGGGCCTCCTAACTTTATGCCAGAAGCCGCACTTCTCCAAACCGCCCAGAAAATGAGACTAACGTCTTGAAGAGCGTTAGTACTCGTTGGTTGTGTAAAACTTGGCGTTAAAGCTAAAGCATACTTAAGCTGAACACCGTCTAATGCCGTTGAAAATTGTCGTTGATTTGGCCTGGTAACTTCATGCCAGAAAACCCGCGTTTCCAAAACGTCCCAGTAACGAGCTTAGCTGCCAGATCAGCGATAGCACTCGTTAGTGCTGTACAAATTAACGCTGGTGATTATGCATACTTACGTCTAAAAGCGGTTAAAAATAAATAGTCGTTGATTGGGCCTGCTAACTTCATGCAAGCAGGCCCATTTTTCCGAATCACTGCAAAAATAAGCTTAGCGGCTATATCAGCATTAGTGCTCGTTAGTACCGTACAAATGGACGTTAGTGCTTAAATATACTCAAGCTAAACACATGCAAAAGCGTTTAAAACTAGTAGTCGTTGATTTTGCGCGAGCCAAACATAAATATTTTATCACAACTTAGCATGTGCGAAACGCACGTTATGAAGAAAGCGTTCCAAATACTCTCGACAGCCTTTACAACCCAAGGTGCCCAGGAATATCAAGTACTCAATTTGATATGAGGCTCAATACACCTCAGAACGCCAGGCATGGGAACACTGCGAGAAAAGTCTCCAGTGTTATAGTAGGGATTTGAACCCGGACCGCCCGAATCGTAGTCAGATACCTTGAATAATTAAATGTTATTTGATTATGATTTAGTAACGCTAATTGGAGTTCACTAAATTGTAATAAAATAATTACGTTTCGCTCTAGATAAGCGAAATACACTTTTTCCTGTGTTTCTACTTTCTCTACCAAAATATTAACGTTATTTTTTTTTAAAAAAAATCAAAACAAATAGAAAAGATGACCCTCAAAGGTGATTATATATACATATATATATATAAATCAGAGCCATATTCAATCCACTAGTGGATGAGGCCTCTCCCCGAAGGGAGGAGTTGGTCTACTGCTCCCACGCTGACCAGACGGGTTGGGGGAGGAGAGCCGAAGCTCTCACTGTGATCGCCACTGTCTTTTATTCACAGCAGCTCCCCAATTGTCCTCACGATGCTGGGTCAACACCGAAATATTTGAGCCCCCATCGGGAATCGAACCCGGGACCGCTCGCATTGAAGTCGAGCGCGCTACCGACTAGGCTACGCAGGAGCTCATATATATATATATATATATATATATATATATATATATATATATATGGCTGTGATTTATTATTTATTTTTATATACACTCTTATAATAACTAAAACAATGAAAATAAAATAAAACCTCATACATGTTCCAAACTATTATTTTTCAAACTTTTCAAACTCAATACATACCACCATACAAAGATGATAATCGGATTTTTCTCCCTATAACCCAACATAAAATAAATCTCCTTTCTTTTTAGTGACTTTAAATTTCATTGCTTAAATTTTGTCATGCTTGAGTCAGAAAAAGTAAAATCTAAAAATTATTTCAACAGGACCGTTGAAATTTATTTCTAATCGCTTAAGAAAACATTTTAAGCACTGAGAACCGATCATAATATGAAGAGAAGCACTTACGTATTTTTCGATTTTTGTTCCTGTCTCGATATTCCAGGTGATAACTTCTCCCATTTCTGAGCATGACAGAAAGCATCCAGGTAAATCTGGTTTCAACTGAATTCCAATCACCCTGCTCTTATGTCCTTCGAACTCTTTCACAAGTAAACCAGTCTCCACGCTGTACGCAATAATCTTGCAACCACATCCCACGAACAGCAATCTTTAAAAAAAAAAAAAAAAAAGACAAAAAACATACACAATTTAAATATACAAGAATAAGAAACCAAAGAACGACATATTTCTAACACAGTACATACAGAAAGACAATCAACAAGCAATAATAATATACCATATGCCATCACCGTGAAACATGATAGCCGTGGCTCAACTCGTAGAGCGATAGCTTCGCATTCGGTAGGTCCTAGAATCGAACCAGCGGCCGGCCTTCTAAATGAGAATTTCCCTGTTCTTCCTCAGTCGTAAGAAGATAATTCCGGGATGGTACCTTCAAACTAGGCCCTGTGCGAGTTCCTTTGATGCCCCTTATAAACGGGACCTACTCATGCAAACTGGTTAGGACCAAAACAAACAAATACAAACCATCATTACTACAGCATAGTTTACTCTGTTTTCACTTATAATTAATCTATGATCTGAACAGGCAGCAATGGGCTAAATCTGTAAAAGTCTCAGGAATGACATCCCTCACCGAGTACTCTTGTGGTGAGATAGGGACGACAGCGGCCAGGACCTTAATCCATGTAATATCCCGGCATTTACATGTCTAAATAGAGCAAATTGTAAGTCAACATGGCTATAGGATGGAAGCACTCGAGCCTGCATAAAGTCCCAAAACAATTTCTATTGTGAATATTACGCTTCATTTGTTCTCTCCAAAGCTTAGAAGTGTCCCTAAGGTTCGCAATGCATTTTCCAAAAGAATTCATTTTCTCAACCAACGAGAGATGAAGAGAAACACAGACAACAGCAATGAGGCTGTATTGCCAACTTGAGAATAAGTGTTGGTTTGGTGAGCTGCAGAACTTAGGGTGAGACTCTCGCAAATCATCCTACCTGTGTTTGTCACCGTGGCCTTAGAATGAGGCTGGATTAGTCCCTTTCTGTCGATTTCGAATTTTGTTTCCTCAACATTCGTACATCGTTTGCAAGAAAAGGATGGTAACGTTTTCTGCCTCTTTTCGAAATGTGCGATCAACAGAAACTGAAACTAATGCTGATATGTCTATATGGAAACAGTCGGAGAGAAAGCAGGTAATTCAGCTGTTATCTTCGCATTGGCAGCACTCCTGCTAAAGACAAGACCAGAGCTCAATTTGCTTGCGGCTTAGTGGATGCGTTGTCCGCTATGTGACAAAACTATCGCTCCGCTCAATAGTCTTCGTACATGTGTTTTATATCTATTCTTCCCGCTTGAGAAAGGCCTCACAGGGGTCGAAATATAGCTTTTTCACCTGATTTTTTTGTGTATTTGCAAATGGAATAATATTGTGTACACAGTTTTAAACTGGAAAAATGTACGGTAAAAGCTGACATCTGGTGTTTGGTACATGCATTACGTAGTGTCACACGTGGTGAGCGTTCAGTGAAATCGGTGTTTCTCTCGGTGCAATATTGAGCGAGTTACAGCTTTTTAATTCGTCAGGCGATGAAGACTTTTGTCGTGCCAATCTAATCATTTGTTCCGTGGATGGTCGGGAAGAATCGAACTGACGATCATGTTGAAAAGGTTCGACAAAACCTGAATGCAGGAGGGAGTGGTACACAAGTAATTCATTACTAAAGGTCAAACTCCCACTGCAGCTCTGTATAGACCCATTTTCGAGCGCTTGAAAAAGAAATTGCGATGAGTGAAACCAGAGCCGGTTTCATTTGAGGATTGATCCCTGCCAAGTCACAAGGCAATTATTCTCTAAACAGTTTTTCACCTAGATCTGACACCCGCCGATTACTTTTACATCCCAGGTGCTGTTATAGTTTTACGTCCCCAGAAAATGGAAAAAGTACAGGTAGAATGAAGTTTTTTTTTTTATTTTATTTTTCAGCAATGTGCAATAAGCAAGATTATGTAGGTGGAGTGAAGTTAAGCAAAGTACTTTTCAAGGAAAAAAGGACATTCATGTAAAGTGACATCAAAAGCGTCGACAGTATGAATGCACGTTGTATGTATTGGCCACACTGGTTTTAGTTCAGAATTCCGTTTTCTGTAATTGGGTAAGTGAAGGAAGGTGTGTTATGCAAGATGTACCCAGTAATTTTTGGCTACAGTGCGTTAATTGCTATAAATAAGGAATGTTTCTTACCCGGTTTAAAGTGCAAAGAGGTCCGCCATTACAAGCAACAGACGACATATGAAAACCGATTGCAGCGCCTGTCGCGGAAGTAATCCAACGTATGGTGATTGTTTGTGCCAACTGCATGATACTTTAAGATGCGTATATGAAAAAATTACCTAACCTAATTCAACAAACGGTAACTGATAGTGTCAACTGTTTAATATTTAAAAACGCTTACGCATAAGAGAAATAACCGAACCTGATTTTTCTAACCTTTAGAACTTAGTACAGCTTTGCTTGTGAACAGAAAGAAACGCAAAAAGTACAGAAATGCAATCAGAGCAGTAAATGTGTGTATATGGCACGAAGTTCATATAGTGCAAAACTACTAGAATTGAATGTTGTAGCCATGATACGCCCATTCGGAAGTGAAATAGAATAGTGAAAATTTGAACGAAAAATTTCAAATGGTTGTCTGACGAAGAAAAAGTAGAACTGCACAGGGTTTCTGCCGGGATTTTCAATTGAGGGGGAATAAGTTGAGATTTGCACAGTTTCTATCGATTTTTCACTGCAAAAACGTTAAAGTTTGGGTGTCAATCCATACGAAATCAACCAATAATAAATAATTTGATGCTGACATATTTTATTTTATTTTTGAAATGATTAAATTCTGTGTGTTTATTACCACGTACTAGAAGGGTATTTTGTGAAAATTTCAGATTTTTTGATTCAGTCCTTTTTTAAATATATCTTTTTGAAAATCGGCAATTTTGGACAAATTGCGGTATTTGAAGGCCAGTAAAACCTAAAGTAGGCATTTAAAAGGTGTCAATTTTTTTTAAGTCTTGTCCTCTATTATATCTTTAAGGGGAAAAAACATTGAAGTTGTTTTGAAAAAAAAAATCCCTAAATCTAATTTTTTATTCTAATCAAAACACATTTTTCTAGTAAAGTTTTAGGTTATTTCCTTAAAACTTAACACATTTTTGGTCATAACAAGATTTGTAGATGGTTTCATTCAGAACAAGATGGTTTTTATTTCAAGCTGATATCTTAATAAATAAAAAAGTTATTTAACTTATCGCTAACCTCTAAAAACTCCAAAAACGGCCGACAAAGCATATACGAAATGGCCGCTAAAAGCCAAAGTGGTAATAACAAAATTGTAAAAAAAAAAAAAAATCGTTTTGTACTCCCAGGTGTGTGTGTGTGTATATATATAAAATGTACTATTAAAAATAAAATATGTCAGCAACACCCATTGGTTGATTTCATATGGATTGACCCTTGGGTGTTGTCGAGAATTCGGTGGTGGCACCAACACAGGGGGTCAGATTCAATCGCTCGGCTGGCTGTCCTAAACAGGGGTTAACCTCCAAAGTTGGTCGTCCGTTTTTAGTAAAATTTAGAAAATTTACAGAGAAGAAATGGATAATTTGCTCGTTTGTGTGGCTGATAATATAAGAAGAGCGGAAGTTTAGTTTATTTTATCATATAAAAGGTGATTAACATGGAACTATTTGGGAAGCGGAGGGAACTACTTGGCGGAAGGTTACCGCATAATTGGATTGTGAGAAAGTTACGAGCATTTATATTGTGAACATGGTTACAGTTGTAGAGGGACATTACCCAGAATGTGAGTTAACAGCATTGCAGTTTGTGAAACTATACGGCTATAATGAAGAAAATCTATAGAAACTGTGAAAGTCATGGGTTAATAAATCTAAAAACAAATTCCAGAAAGTGTGGTAAGCTTTGTTCCGACGAAAAGAACTGTGACGTATATGAGAACAAAAAAGTGTAAAGATACCGCACCTAACTTTACCTAACCTCCACGTTCCCATGGTCAGTAATTCAAGAGAATCTACGAAAATGCAAGAAAGCAATTATTAATAATAAATATGAACAAATGGAAAGGTGCTGTTATAGTTTTACGTCGCCAAAAATGGAAAATTTACAGGAGAAATGGAGTTCGTTGGTAAATAAAGGAAGGTGTCTTAGGTAAAATATGCGCTGCGCTACTTGTTTCAAGTGCCTAATTACTGTAAATAACGAAGGTTTCTTACCCGCTTAAAAGCGCAAGCTTCGGCCATTGTAAGGAAAAGACGATGTGAAAACCGATCGCAGCGCCATGAATACGACTCCTTTGCGGTTGCAAATTAGCGGGAAACAGTGGTAACCTCTTGTAGTCGCGTGTGCAACAAAAAACACCGCACCTGACCTTAACTAACCTCCGAGTGCCCTTGGTCACTACTTTTAAACTCTTGATCACTACTTTTATTAAGGTAAGTGCAGATGTTTTAAGCATCTATAAGTATATCCAAAGCAATGTAAGTGTAAATGAGGGAAAATCCTGAAAACGTGCGTATTTGGCCCGAACTGCATATAGTGTAAAAGTACCGGAATTGGATGTTCAAGCCGCGATGCGCGCAGAAATTTAGCTTTCGGAAGTGAAATAGAAAGGAACAGTGAAAACCCTAACGAAAAATATCAAGTGGTTATCTGGCGACGTAAAACTATAACTGCACGAATGGAAATAAATTTTGAAAGTATACATGACCGCACCAAACCTTACCTAACCTCCTCGTTCCAATGCTCATTAATTTAAGATAATGCACGAAAAATGCAAGAAGGCAATTATTAATAATAAATGTAAACATCCCCACCCTGCGGTAACCGAACGAAACAGGACACCAGTGAGCTGGACGTAAAAGTTAATGATTTTTAAATTTTCGTAGCTTTCATCAGGTTTTTAGTCGAAAACCAGACGGACGACCAACTTCGGAAGTAATGCCCTAAACAGGACCAAACCCCTTAGGTTTAGTATACAAGGGTGCTCTCCTAGTAATATCTTATAATCTGCGTAATTATTCCCCGTAAAATTCGTCCATGTGCTATGTAGAAGATCGTAAATTCATCTAACATCTTTTACGATATATCATTAATCTATATCCCACTTGTCTCTGAGAAACTAACTCTCTTCAAACAACGTACAAGGATGCTTTATACACTAAGCCTCCCTGACTGTAGCTCTCTAACTATAATCCTAACTGTATGCATTGCCTGCAGAGGCTGAAAACACGAACACCAAGCACAAAATATTAAAATGTTGCATTAATATAACCATACCTCCCATCGTTGGAAAACACTGGACGAAACCCCACAATAACACCTGAAACTTCTTCTTCAACACTTAAGTCATCATTTTCAAATGTTCGGACGTCTTCAGCTTCATCCATGCTTACTTCCAATACGGTAGTTATTCTAGTCAATTGTCATCACTTACACTTGTACATTCAATTAGAATTTAGAACTCTTGCACTACTCACGTCACGTTGCAAGTTTTTTTTTTTTTTTTGTTTTTTTTTTTGCAAGAATTTTTTTTTCAGATCGGCGCGCAGGGCTGGGCAGCCATTTTGGCAACTTCCGGAGCACACTTAGAAACACTTCCGGTACGGCACAGAATTTTTGCCTAAAAAAAGCTTTTGAGTAAATAGTACTTTTGCGTATGCCCACCACTTGTTCTCTAAATTTATATTTGTAAAATTCAATAAAAAGGAATTGACTGGTACGCAGTATGCTCCGGTTTGAAAGTTTTGTATATAACACACAGACACACACCCACAGAGAGAGAGAGAGAGAGAGAGAGAAACGAAGGCTGCACCCAATTTAATGAATAATTACATTTGCTCCAGTGTGCGAATAAGCGGGGGGGGGGGATTCTCGGGATTCCCCCCCTGGCAAATAAGTTTCCCACCCTGACAAATTTATTTTTCGTCCCTGCCAGGGATAAATTTCTTCCCTCCAGAAGATGTTTCGATCAAGATTAGATAGAAAATAAGAACATTTTTATTTGCTAAAAGTTGAAACTATTTTCTTGTTGGTGATAAGGGTATATAAACTTTTACTAGCAGCTAGGAAACCTATATGGAAACCATTTCTTTTGCGATGTTTATAAAGTAACTTAATATGAAAGATTTCGTATGATTGGTTTGATTTAGTAACTTCCTATCGGAAAATGGGACTATCTCTCTCTCTCTCCGGTGGTCTAGTTTTACAGTCGCTGACTGCTAAATATGGGGACCTGGGTGGGTTCGATTCCCGGGTCAGTTAAGATTTTCCAAAACGAGAAAGTCTGGAACGGTGGTCTCCTAGAATTATGATGCAATTGGGAAGCCGCTGTGAGTGAAATACAGTTGAGAACTTTGGTGGTCACAGTTGAGAGCTCCGGTTCTCCTCCTCCTTCGGGAGAGGCCTAATCCAGTAGTAGATTGAATATGGCTGTGATATATATATATATATATATATATATATATATATAATTGTGTGTGTGTGTGTGTGTGTTGCCTGTGGAAATCCGTGCGTTATGTTTTATCCCCACCCTCTGGCTAAAAAAATTAATTCGCACACTGATTTGCTCTCTTTAATAGCAGAAATTGTATAATTCTTCAAACAGTTCTTGTAGACCAAATGATTATACCTATATTCCCACGCTAACTTGAATTCATGAATATTTACGCAACGTAATATACCATGTTCTGTGCAAAAACCTACTGAGTTTTCAACACTGCAAATGACTGATCAAGAATCGACTGTCACGTATGAGCTACGTTTTGTTTATTTATTAGTTCAGTGTTTTGCCACTCGACGCAGCGGCACTTAAATATGGACTGATTTATAGAGTTCAAAGAGATTTTTATAGAGTTCATCCAAGGATGTTGTAATAGAGGATATGCTTATAGCTATCTCGCCCAGCAACAGAATGAGGCCAAAGAACATCTGAGCATCGACCAAGGCGACACACATTAGCAGACTACGAAGAGCAAGGATTTTTTTTCAGCTAAACCCGCAGGCAGCCGTTTTGACAATTTCCGGAGCACACTTGAAAACACTTCCGGTACGGCACAGAACTTTTGAGTAAACAGTACTTTGCATATGCCCACCGCTAACAGGGGGCTGCGGCTAATGCCGCCCAGCTCCCTTCGGACGCACCCTCCCCCTTTGCACATCGAGCGATACATCCTAGTTTTTAGTGGTCTCTTTTAAAATTGTAAATCACAACTTTTATTAAATTTCCTTTTGTGTATTTACATAAAAAAACGAAAAAACTTTTCTTTAAAAAGTATCATCGTCGGAACTGCAGTACCCCCCTATGTGGCATTTTTTTTTAGCTTTTCATGTTTTTGCACCAGTTTATAGTTATGTGTACTCTGCATACTGTAGAAAAATTTCATGTGAAAATAACTTCTTTTTGAGATAAAACAGCTTTAAAGTACGTAAATTGTATTCAAGACTGTAGTACAGAAACCGTTTTTTTGGCCTTCCCGAAAAGTTGATGGTTTGCCACATAGGGGGTATTGCAGTTCCGACGACGATATGTAAAAAGCCGACGCCAGGGTTTTAACCCAGGACCTTTGAATCAGCTTTCCGACGTCTTGACCACAAGACCAAACTGCAGCTTCCGGGTTGAGCGCTTCTCGCTGTTACTTATCGTTCAAGATAAGCGAGATTGGGTTATTCCTACAAGAATTGTTTCCAAGTGAGTTGCAATATGGCTGCCCAGCCCTGCGGTAAGAGCTGATAAAAAAATCTTTCGTACGGAGCTTGTCGCCATATTTGTTAGCCGAATATATTGTTTTTGATTGAAGTAAAAAAAATAGCACGTAGGATTATTTCATTACTTCCGCTATGAGGGTGGGCGCTTGGTGTATTGAACGTATTGTGCATCGCGCATAATGAAATTAACGTATGGCTTTTCGTAACACTTTTTTATTGCTTGTTGGAAGGGAGACGAGATAATGAAATAAAAAAGCTATGTAGAGTTAAAGTTAAATTTGAGTGAAATGGAACTAAAACACTTTAGAGTTTTTTTGTACACGAAAGATAAAAACGATGGTATTGGGATATGTGTTTTTTGATTTGTGAAAATTTGTTTCAAGAAGATAATTTATTGTACTTTCATCGGTATTGGCTATAACATGATTATCGACAAGTAATAAAGTGCTACATTGGACTAATATTATGGAAGCGTTATGCAATCAGGTGCTATCTATTTTCATGACGAATATGAGGTGAGATCCTTTTGGAACTTTTGACATCTGTTTGCACTCAGTCTTCTGGTCTTCTAAGGAGAAGGAGTTAATGTTATAATATGATGAGAATGGTCGATGACATCATGTGGAGGAACTTAAAAAAACTTTTGGTGTTACCTGACTATTGTTTTTCCTTGGTTGTTTTTCAAAAGAATATAGTTTGTGTTCTGTTTTTTTCTTTTTTAGGTTTAGTTTACATTGTTAATCAGAGAGAAGAGATTATTGTTTTTCTATATGTAGCAGCATCGTGGAATTTTGACCCAAAAAAGAATGTTTATGGATGCTGAGAGATGGAGTACCAGATACTTCAGTCTAGAAGGTGAAATACTAATGCTGGTATGTATATCAGATTGTTAAAATGGTTAATGTCCAGAAGTGCTGTATTTTGTTTATTGGGGTCATAGTTGTTGAACCATTTGAAGAGCCTATTTGCTCGACAATTATGTTTCTCTGTCATAATTTATTGGTTTAATAAATGTTCGGCTTTTGTCAACTCTGGGATTTATTTTTGGAACTAATATACTTTAACAGGTATTATTATTTCATGACTGCTAATGTTCCAGAGAAGTCGAGAACATTTATAGCTATTCACACAAGAATGTAAGATAATTTGATTAGAGAACTTTCGTTTACTTCAACTAAAACAAATTTACGTTACCTAACTGGTAGAAACAAACTGCACCATGGCTGAATTTTACTTTATCTTACTCTAGTAAACCCGGTGTTCGATTTGTGCAGTTTCCACAGATGGGGAAAATTAGTGAGATATGTAGTATACGGTATTTTGGGATCATCCATTACAAGGAACATATTTAGAGGGTGGGTCCGGACCCCCTAAAACTCAGAGTTTTATGGGAAAATAGTATAACTTCAAGCATAATTATACATATTTAATATGCATTCCATACCCAGACACGCCTTTGGACCCCTCCCAAAACCAAATTCTGGATTCGAGCCTGTTCATATTCCAGGCTAGCGGTGTAGGTCTATATAAATGTAAACAGAGCCAGAGAAGATTCTTGCAGAGAGGGGGATATCCCCAAAATCCTCCGCTACAAATCGAACACTGTCTAAACCCCTTATAATAGTAGAAACATAAGGTAGAAAGGAAAAAAAATGCCCGGAAAAATCCGACAGTTTTCCCATTTCTGTTTTCATCCTACTCGAAATATTTCATCAATGTGCTTTGTCTATTTTTCTGATCACATGGGACATACTTTTATAATTTCGTCCTCTCAAGTTCTGGGCTCTAGATCATTGGCTTATTAACACAATTGCTGTTACTAATATTTCTACTACTACTTCGACTATTACTACTCTCTCTCTCTCTCTCTCTCTCTCTCTCTCTCTCTCTCTCTCTCATACACACACACACATACACTTGAACTTAATCGAAGAAGCAATACTTTATTAGGTGGCAACACTGATATTTGGGATCCACCAAACCAGCCATAAGACTTGTAAGATAAATCGTTTTCTTATGATTGAAATCTTGTATCAAACAGCAAATCCTGTAGGTTTTTCGATGCTTGAGAAGATGCTATAACATTTTTGGTAGAATGTGTCTTGCTAGCATTTTTCGATTAATATTGATTGCTGCCTGACGTCAAAATTGTCATATGTGTGATTTGGTAGGGAGATTGTAAGTACACAGGGGTGGATTTCGGCCCTTGCCCAGCCTGGCCGGACCAGGCTAAATGTTTTCCGAGACCTGGTCGTTTAGCTTTAGCCCGTTTCACTTCCATTTTCGTTCTGTGAATAATAAAAAATACGTTACAAAATCGGTCGGAATAAAATTAGATACCGTATCAACTGAATGTGAAAGTTAATACGTAGTTCCTGACCGTCCCAAAGCTGTCACAAGCATTATCACGTCAACTAGCTTCGTGATTGTCCAGAGTATCTTTCAGAGAAACCCCACCGGAGAGAGTTGTACAGCTCCGAAGGTACTTTTGAAGCGTTCAGGGGATTTGAAGCTAGGTTCGATATGCTATTACTAATCTTTTAGAACGTTTCTAGGGTATATTTGCATGCTCTGAGAACACTATTTCCGGTGCGTCACGAAATAAGCGCTGATCTTTTTCCAGCGCCCTGCAATCGGGTCTGAATTTGGCGCGTCCCGAGTCGGTTTTACACCCACATCGATCTGAGCACTTCGCACACACAAATATACAACATGGACTGGCCCGAAAAGGAAGTGATTGCGTTGAGTACCCATTATGTCTGGCTGGCCGGACATTTTTCGGACTCGTACCGGGCCGGGCGAATTGGGTCGATCGCCCAACAGTTTAAGAAAAAGAAATTATTTCCAGTATCACACGTCATCACAAGCGTTTACAGGTTTGTTTGTCTACAAACGAAATTAGAAATTTTTTGTCGACCGTATTTTGTGTGCGCCATTCTAGTAAATTTGACTTGAGCCCGTCATGCTGCAATGACTGCAATGCTTTTAAAATCCAAAGAACTCCATGCTCCAGGCGGGATTAGAACACGCGCCCTTGCAGACGCTTGCCTAATGTCTCAGACCCCATGACTACCTCGGTGGGCATAAACGAATTTAGAAAAAGAATCTACATTAGCTCAAGCCTGCAAGACAATAATTGGATTATGCGACAGTCAGTTAAGCTCCCTGTTATACTGCAATATTTATAGTTCAAGATTAATTTTATTTAACCTACTATTTATTACAACTTTACATAATACTAGCTACATGTCGATCTTCCCCTCTACTGTGCGCCCCTACGTATCGAAAATAAATTAGCTTTGGCGAAACTGGAAAACACTATGCTCATTGTTGTACAGATGTATCAATAGTTCTCTTTTACTAAATTATTAGGCCTTTGTATATGGAATTATTGCTGTAGATGCCCATAGTAAAAGAAATATTGTCTTTTCTCCCCATGTCTCCTTCAACAACTCTTGTTTGCAAGTGTGATTGTAAAAACCAAAAGCTTGATGCCTTCAAAAGAGAAAACTGCAAATCTGTGATAGCACACAAGGGAGGAAGGAAAGATGTAATTCCAAATGCTTACGGTCACGGGGACTGAAAATAGTAACGAAAACATCTATTATGAATATTTTTCTCAAGAGCGGAAACAACCTCAAATCTTTATTTCTTTAGACCTTTTTAGTTTAAGCACAGGCGTATCAATGAATGGGCGCCTTTTCTTGATGGTCGTTGGATATGAACCTTGAGTCGTTAATTATGTCCTAAAAATTTCTTATTCCCAGAAATCTTGTCAGCACCACCGTAGCAAATGGAATGTTAATAGAATTCTCTTCCTCACTTTCTCTTGATCCCAACCATGTGTTTGGTAAAAGAACCAGGTTCATTGTTTCGTAGTACTCGCCTGGACGCGCGTAAGTACTGTTACCGCCCAATAAATTCATTTTATCTTATTTTATCATAGGACTCATTCCACTATACTACCTGATTTTCGAAAAAAAAAAAACGTCTGTCAATTAAATATCGAGTAGTAAAATAAAGGCGGCCAATCATTCCTATTGCAATTTCTCTTAAATAAATTGTGAAATATTTTAGATTTATTTTCTTCTGGAGTTTTGATGGTGTTTTGGTGTTCAAATGTATAATTTTCAACTGGGTTGATTGAGGATTTGCTCAGAAACTTGATTAAGTTCGACATCGATTCTGATCCCCAAACATTTTAGGTATAAATCGGACAATTTATTCTAGTGTTCAGTTACCTTTTGTGTGACTAGCTGTATATGCTACTGCTTTTTATGTAGTCTCTGTACATATTATCAGAATTACGCCTTAAGGATAATCTAAAGCAACGATCTCCAACAAAAGATGGCGGCACTATTTCCGTATATGTCTAATATATTTTTATCGTTGGATGAAATTTCCTTGCTGCTCCTACAAATTCAAGCCTAGAGAGTTCAAACTTTCAGGGAAGAAAGTTCATGACCAATTCAAGAGCATGATCGATGTCGATTTTCAATTTTCTTTTTTGTTCATTGTTGAAATCGCTTCATTGTTGCTGTGAATATCGAAACCTATAACAATGAAGCTCTTTCAACAATGAACAAAAAAGAAAATTAAAAATCAGCATCAATCATGCTCTTGAATTGGCTATGAACTTTCTTCCCTGAAAGTTTGAACTCTCTAGCCTTGAATTTGTAGGAGAAGCAAGGAAATTTCGTGTAACAGTGAAAATATATTAGACATATACGGAGGTAGTTCTGCCATCTTTTGTTGGAGATCGTTGGATTAGATTATTCTCTTTATCTCCATTACTAATAGTGTTTCAATTGAATGTATTTGTGGCCTTTAGGCATCTCACAAGTCAGCCTCAAGACGGGATAGGGCGCGGTAGAGGATGTTGGAAAGTAGTCAGCAAGGTCCTAGTTCGCACGTACCATCCTAACATTTACCTGGTGTGACTGAGAAAAACCTAAGTTAGGATAGGCAGACGCTGGGATCTATCCCAGGACCTTCCGATTGCTAAGCCAGCGCTCTACTAACTGAGCTACGTCCGCTCGGTAACAGGATTTCAGATTAATTGTATTTAATAAGAAATTAAATATTAGAAACGCAAATATTCCACCGTATTTTTAAACCCGTTTTAAACCTTTTTTTTTTTGTATTAATGGAATTTTTTTATCATATTTTACAAAATTCTTATAACAAAAGGGTTATCTTCTACTAATATACGTACTTGACAACATGCAACTATGTTCATTAGCATGTAGTTCATTACGCACTGATACTCATTCCACATCCGACGCCAGAGGTCAAGGTTGCTGGTTCGGTTTTTTCGTGGTTCGGCAATTCGGATTTCCGACGCTTCTGATTATTGACATCCGGATTATCCACTCTCAGGCCGAAACGTATGGGCAGCTGCTTAGTTAACCAGAAACAGGGTATACCGGTACCAAATTATTGAATATATGTCAATATAAATTAATAGAGGGGTCACGATGGCTCAGTGGTAGAGAGCTCACCTCTGATGCGTAGGGTCCTCGGTTCGGTAACTACTTGTGCCATCTGGGCTTTGCAATGGGCAGACACAGTGTGAGTGGGTTTTCTCGGGGTTTTCCCGTTTCCTGCCACTTTCTTCATTCCAGCATTTCTCCCATAATTATCCATTCGGCCTGAGCCAGAGTTACCTAAACACCTTAAATGAAATTCAAATAAATAAATAGATAGGGTAATGTTAATACAGAATCGCATTGAAGACAACGTTTGCCAATATGTCAACTTCCTTTACGCAAATGACCTGTATACGTTTTTCGATTTGCCGGGGAGAATGCGGTGATCCTCGGTTGTTGATTCCGAATATCACCCCAACTAGGGAAGATCTTTGTATGTACAGGGTGGTAAGGTTACGGACCGACAAACTTCGGGAGGTGATAGTACAGTGAAAAATAAAGAAAAAAAGCCCAGACAACAAGGGGGAAATTCCGAGGCGTTACGGAGCTACAGCCAGCCGAAAGCGTGGGAAAATGAACTTCAGAGCGGATTATTGCGAAGACGAGAAATCGGAGAGTAGGCGGTTGAGAGTAAATTAGAGGAAGTCACACCCGGGCTATCCAAAAATGCATATTGAAAAATCCTACAAGCAGGGCGCAAGGGATTCTCCAAAGGAAGTAGGGGATTCCCAGAAAGTCTTCCAAGTAAAGATGGATCGAAAGGACCACAAATGGGATGAGTTGCCAACAGGTAACAATAATTCATTGCCGGCACATCGATATCTCAACGAGAATTAATGTTATTACCATTTTTATAAAATAATGCGTGGTTGCATATTGGACAGGGGTGAAAATTAAAGACAGGCAACGAGCGTTTTGCTTATTTATTAGCAATGAGAGAGGCTAGGTGAATCCAGTCGGATGCTGGTGAGTACGCATCTCAACAGCTGCAGTGTAGTAAAAAAA
>JAGDQP010016067.1:0-41301 GCA_022664845.1 Lepisma saccharinum | reverse complement strand
TTTTTTTTTTTTTTTTTTTTGCTTTCTTTGTGTATTGTATCCCTTCCAGATATCAAATCCGGCATAAAGTAGATTTTCACATTTTTGGAGTTTATTGCCTTCTTCAAACTGCCGATTCAATTGTGCTTTAAACTTTACTCACTCTAAGAATATCAGTTATGGGCAGAATAAATTAAAAGATTGGAACATTTGCAAAACGAAAAATGTGAAATGGTTTAAGCTGCAGCGAGTAGTCCACATGAAAACTATTTTCACTTAATTGAACCTCTGAAAACAAATGTAAGGAGATCACACAAATTCACGAGCAATAAGCGAACTAAAAGCAATTGTTAAATATATGCGTAACACATATATTTAATATGGACTTTAGAGCATGGACAAAAATTATGTTCAAGTTATGTTTCCTTAATTTCGTCAGAAGCCCCTGTGTTACGAGCCATGTTCCCATGACAGTACTATGACCTCAAGGCGTGGGTTGAAGGATTAATCAATCTGTTTCAGTCAACAAAGCAACATTTACTAAATTTTTTTTTCATTTTTTCTTTGCAGATGGCTGTGTCAGGTTATTTCGACCCTTCATGTGTGCACAGAACTGTAGTGCTTTATACCAAGATGCGTGTCATATTAAGTTTCTCAGCTGTATTTATGGTACTACAACTATTGAGACTGTTAATTATAATTTTCCGTCCTGACATTGTAGATAGTGAAAACCGTATTAGAGATTGCTCTAATGTGGATAAGGAGTACGATTTTATTGTAGTTGGGTCCGGACCTGCAGGTTCTGTAATGGCAAATAGACTAAGTGAAGTTTCCAATTGGAAAGTGCTGTTACTAGAAGCTGGAGGTGACGAAACAGTGTTAACAGATTGTCCAATGTTGTTTCCATCGCATCAACTTGCTCACGTGGATTGGCAGTTCAGGACGGAACCACAACAGAACTCATGTTTGGCTATGGAAGGAAGACAGTCCAAATGGGCTCGAGGAAAGGTTTTAGGAGGCTCGAGTACCATCAATGCCCAGCTATATGTTCGAGGCAACAGACGTGACTTTGACATTTGGGAACAAATGGGAAATGAGGGATGGGCGTACAGAGATGTGTTACCGTATTTCAAAAAATCTGAAGATTTTCAGGTAGATAAGTACAAAAATTCTTCTTATCATGGTTATGGTGGGTATATGACTACTAATGAGTTTTGCCACCAGGCTGGAGTAGTACCACACTTTCTTGAAGCTGGGGTGGAACTAGGATACGATATTGTTGATGTAAATGGCGAACAACAAACAGGTTTTACGTTGTCCCATGGCTTCGTGCGTAATTGTTTGCGTTGTAGTGCAGCAAAGGCATTTCTACGTCCAACCAAGGGTAGAAAAAACTTGGACATTTGTTTGAATACATATGTGGAAAAGGTTTTGATTGATCAAGATACAAAACAGGCTTATGGAGTAGTTTATGTTAGAAACAATAAAAGGTCAGTAGTTTATGCTAGGAAAGAGGTAGTAATATGTGCTGGAGGGGTGATGTCTCCAGTGTTACTTATGCATTCTGGTGTTGGTCCAAAAGAGCACCTTGAGCAGATAGGAATTCCTGTTGTTAAAGACCTTCGAGTGGGTGATAATTTAATGGACCATATTTGCGCAGCAGGAATCGGTTATCTGATGGATAAGTGTGAAGGATATGTACTTCCAAGAGTTATAATTGATCCACGGACTTTAATCAATTTTCTGTTCAAAAACAGAGGCCCAATATTGCAACGCCCAGAGGGTGAAGTTTTGGCATTCCTTCCAACAAAATATGCAAAATCTCCCGACTATCCTGATGTTGAATTTCTCCTAGCTTCTTTTTGTGACTCTACAGATGGTGGAGCCTTTAGTAAAAGGATATTCGGACTTACTGATGCATTCTACTCATGTGTGTTTGAACCAATACTATATAAGGATTGTTTCTCATCTATTATCGTTCTGTTACAGCCCGAAAGTAGAGGCTATATCAGATTAAGGAGCAACAATCCTCACGAGTGTCCAATTATTGAACCGAATTACTTCGCAAAAGATATAGATGTCAAAAGACTTGTAGAAGGTATTAAAATCTTCATGAAAATAGCTGAAACAGATGCATTAAAAAAATGTGGAGCGACGATTAATCCAAATATGTTTCTCGGGTGTCAACATTTAGAATTCCTTTCTGATGAATATCTTGAATGTTGCGTACGACATTACTCTATGACTCTGTGGCATTACTCCGGAACATGTAAAATGGGTCCGCCTTCAGATCCAACTGCTGTTGTAGATAAGGATTTGAAGGTTTATGGTATAAGTGGATTGAGAGTGGTTGATTTATCCATTATACCTTCTCTTGTAAATGGTCATCCAACTGCAGCTGCTATGATGATTGGTGAGCGTGGGGCAGATAAAATTAAAAACGATCACTTATAAGATAAGAAAAAAGAAATATTTGTTATTGTTGTTACTGTCAAAAAGAGTAATGTTACTATACGTTGGGCTACTGCTTCATAATATTGGGTCTTCAAACCTAGTACACGGTAATGTTCGTTTTTTAGTTTCTAAATACCTACGATAATACCCATAATTAGTTGAATAATATCAAAATTATGAAAGAATTGTGTAAAATGATAGTGTCTTGAATCAAATTAACAAAAAAGAAATGACGGGGAAGTTAGCTTAATGTAAAAACATTTCTGGCTTATAGAAACCTTCTAAGTTCACCGTTAGATTGTCTCTTGGCGCAAATGTATTTTTCTTATAGCCCCTGCCAAAAGAATCAATCTGTGTTTAGCGACCAGCTCACGTGTGCGCACGTACACCAGAACATTAGATGCAGAGCTTGAATGTGTACTTGTCTTCAATGAAAGAACTATTACGTCGAGAGATTTCTATTGATAACCTTGTCAAAATCAGAATATTAATTAATAGAAAGTGTTCATTTATAGAACTCCTCGTATGTATACTTTTATCTGATATCATCTATGATTTCGTAATTTTCTTTTATTTAATATTTTAGGAAACAACACGAAGGAATGCCACTAACTTAAAAAAAAAAACAGTTTCAGAATATGGGTTGAATTATGCTTATTGTTCATTAATCGTAAGTTCTTTTGAATGTATTTTTATTGAGTTAGGCCTATATTTTGCTGATTATAAGTTGATTATCTTAAGAAAAGTGTAATATAGCTTTACTTCTTTAAGTTAAAATGTTCAACTTACTTATTTTACTTTTCTGTCGCACTGTATCTTACTCTCTCATTATATTTGTATTTTTCATACCATTGTTAGACCAATTTGCAACCACATAACATTTTCAAATATATATATATATTTCAATTATATCACATCCTCACTCAAAGATTATCTTCTTTGAACATTTCCGTGCTTAAATATTTTCAAAATTGTAATTGTATTCTACCGGTGTGAATCATCATAAGTAGTTTGTACCACTACACATAGAATATCTTGGTTCATATACATTTCACACATATGATAAATATATTTTACGGAGACAGCGATTAACCCCATTGTGATTCCAACTTTGGTTATTAGTAGATATCACCAATAATAATAATAATAATAATATATGATGATAATAATTGTGTTTTGTCCGCTGGTAAGTCCATGACAAAATAGCATTGGACAAGACCAACCAATGGTATTTGACAATTGATGTCAAAAGGACGGAACCTATCGTTTAAAGTATGTTCCAAACCATTTGTGTCAACTACAGGCGACTAAAACCATAACCCCTTGATCATGAAAACGCGAGCATTATCACTCACCGCTGAAAAGCTCAAGATCTTTCTGTCTATTTGCGTTTGTGTATATGTTATTCCGGTATAAGAATTCACTCTGTTAGAACAACGTAATGTACGAGTCTTACAGTGTTCTGTGCGACATGCTGCAAAGGCATGATTTACTAATATTTGTTGCAAAACTGTGATATACGTCAGCAGAAACATATCGTACTGTCATGGGGGAATGTGGCGTTGATGCAACTTCAGAGCGGAGAGTGCGTCACTGGTTTGAAATATTTCTTGGTGGGAAACAAAGTCTCAAGATGAGGAACGTACAGGACGCAGGTCAAGAGTAAAGAATAACGTTTTAAAAGTATGTGAGGTGATAAACCTATGCCCTATCATCTTCAACTTGTTCAACATTTTCAGTTCAACCATGTTGACTATTTACAGCAAATAAGGAAAGTGAAAAAATTGATTAGATCCTGAAGGAAATGACAGAGCACCACGCAAATACCTTTTGATCATTGAACGAAAGAGTTATAACGTCACGTCACGAATAAACATATTTTTCTTAGCTATTCAAATCATATATTTAATATAACTACACATTCAATAGAAGCATGCTTGTAGACATTGTCTACATTTTAAAACATAGTACATTTCAAGCAGTCTTTACCTATACTATATTTTTATAATCAATTACAAAAACTATTTTCAACTAAAATTACATTCTTATTAAAAACACAGAACTTTCTTTACCAAAAGTAACTTGTTATACAATCTTCATAAGATTCGTTTCTTTCAGTGATTACCATGGCAGTGAAGATGCGAAATTATAGTTCCAAGCGCTACTTGTCTCGGGTCTTGTAGTGAACACATTGATGAAATGCAGTAGTAACGTTTCTTACTTTCCAAACAGTTTAAAAACAGATCCGCCAGTCAGATGAAGATACGCAGTAGTGAAATTGTTCCATGAAAACCAAATTCCGGCTGCACCAAACATAACACTGGTAACTAATGCATACAACAGAACCTGAAACCAAAGAGAAACTTGGTCAATGAAACCCTATACATTGTAGATTTACTTTTGTAGAAATATGTGTTGATTAGCCCGCGACACGTTGCTAATATATTTTCTACATAAATTGAATATGTTTTTAAAGTAATTTTATTTATAGACACTGTAAAATGACAATAATACAAAGTAACAAAAATGTACGAAAAAGACCAAATCGAGACTAACTCAACAACAACAGCAAAACCACAAATGAATAACATTAAGAGATCACCTGCGATGTCTACAGTATTTACGTCTCTTAATTCTTTGCACAAGTTTCGGAAACACTTCTGAAACACTTCCGGTACAGCTTTCAGCTGATACGACACTACATTCTGGAGGTTGAACAGTGTGATTCGCTCATTAGGAAACCCAAATAAACCTAAATGGTTCCCTACGAAACTATGAATGGTTCCCAACCACTTTATGCTTCCCTACGAAAATCTACGTTGACGAAGCATACGTCTATTGAAGCCAAAAATCATTACAACTCTCAAAGAAGTACAACGTACCCGTAACCTTCAGATATTACTGCTAAGTAGGAGTTTGATCTAGTGAGCACTCGTAGTGATTCTCAATCGATGAGGCCGAGTAGACTGACCAGTGGTGCCGTGAAACGAAACAGAATAGTCGATATTCTACTGATATAATATCACAAAACGGTTGAGAATTGTCCTGACATACCCTGGCATAGCCATACTGGAAACATGGAGCATGTAAGTTGGAAGCAGTTTCGATAACCTCTAGCACCACCTAGAGAAGGACTCTTAAGAATTTCATTCTTTGGATAGTACTGCTTTCAAGGCTTCTACTGTGTGATGGGCTAGGATGATTTATCAGGATTTGAGGTGTTCCGAGATAGGAAAACAGTTTAGAATTTCTGGCATAAAGTGATTGTGTCTGTGTGTGTATCGCTACATTGTACAGAGTTGAACAGAGTGTGTTTATTATTCCTGAACACTTATAAACATAGCATCTTGAATATGTATAGTGAAGGAAATATACCGTTAAAATCTACATACAAATTGTTGGAAATAATTACCAGAGACAACCGGAAGTTTGCTACTCTTACCAATATCACACTGGCACACATCTTCATCAATTTGTAGGGTCGCATAAACAAGTACTTGGAAGTAGGGTGAGGCCATTTTCAGATTATGCTGTAGGTATACCTTGTTTCTCAAGGTAAAAGGTGCCATTTAAATTTGCAATACAAGGTAATTTACATGTCGATTTTCGTAGAGAACTATATAAAAATTTAAAAAATATGAAGGAAGGTTTGAGTTTTCTAGAAAAAGAATCACCGTGTACACGTCTAGTGTGATTATCTTTTAATTGTCATGATGATTTTGGGGAACAAAATGAAATCTTCGCAAGTCTAATCATTATATTTAGAGTAAGATTGTTCAAAATTCCGTTTTTCTCTTATTTCAGTTTAATACTCATAGTAAGAAATATGTGAAGTGGTAAACAATTACTGCTGTTAATATTTACGAGTCCTCTTACACCTTTAATTTTTCTCAACATACGTTGATTTCCAGACATTTTCTTTCACTGTATGTTATTTCTTAGCCATGAAAGCACTTTCCGATATCCTGATATCAAAGTTTCTCCGCACTGAATATTTTAATCTCTGCTACACTACCAACGAAAATCGGACTGGTGTTACCAACAAAACTAGTAGATATATAGACGGCACTGCTGATGAAAGAGAGATTAGCATACGGGGTCATTTGTAGGCTTAACATCTCCGTTTTCAGCCGTTTCTAGGGGAAAGCAGTAGTCAGTAGTCAATGTTACCGTGTGACACGCGCTGGAGTGTTATCGCGTAACACGCGCTGGAATGTTATTTCCTACGCAAGCGATTTTCTTTCTGCGTGATATGTCATGAGCCCAGACTAGCTACTAGAATGGCTAGATCAAAGAAGAAAGAGTCAATCAGTAGATTGTTTAACTCACTTGGCACTCACTTTGAGTCAGGCAAAGGAATTGTATGTAATATTGATGTTCCGCTCGGACGATGACATGATGTAACACTACCTATTTCTGATGCGTAAACGGAACCCATTAAATTGGTGCGAAGTTCTCCTTTCGTCAAGGTAAAGAGTGACTATGCAAAGGATCTACATAAGGCCTTCAATCTATATGAGCTGTCCATAAGATCTATCGTATCAAATGACTTCCAGAAAACAATGCTAATAAGTTCAAACAAATACATGCCACAGGAGAAACACATTAAATTAAAAATATCTCGAAGAACAGTATTATAGTCTGTTCTGTTTCCATTGCATATGAACGATTTTGTAACCAATCTCAGGAGATATCTTTTCAAATGCTAATGACAACCATTTTCAGTAGTAGTTACATAGACTGAGAAACATGCAGATCTGTTTATTTATTTTAGATAATAAATAGGGAAGTATTTCAAGTTTCAAAATTTTGGAAATTCTTTGTGTGCTTATTTTCAGGCTTCCGAAACTGATATTTGATTAAAAAGTGTTCGAATTTGACGCAAACACCAGAATCTTTGAATTTTTAAGTTATATTAATTAAGAGGGAGGTTATTTAAGATTCCAAGGTTTCTAAGAAATATGTTATTTAGCTAAATTTCATAATTTGACGTATATTCCAATTACTTTTACATTCTTTGGCATAAAAGAAATAAAGAAATTATTGAAGTTTGAGAATTTCGGAAACTTTGTTCTTTTCTACTTTACTTTATTTTATCTTTTTTATTTCTTTAAGACGTCTTAGAATTTTCCATAGATCACAGGATTTCTTACACCTGGTTGAAATAGTCTGTGAAACTAATGTTAAACTAGACAAACAGATCAACAGTACAAAGTCATGACTCAAATTTCCACTAATAATTGCAAACACACAAAAATCCCAACCCGGACACAATAAAGAAAATTATTATGCAAAACTAAAGTTTAATTTATAATGATGTTATATTACGATCTAATAAGTGGTAACTAGTACCGAGCTAATACCGCGACTATCACTTTTCTTTTAAAAGTCTTCTAGTTTTTATTCAATGTGATTTAGGCTTGACAATTCTCGAGTTGGATGGTATATTCTTACAGTGTCCCTTAGCGGCTGCTTGTTAGTATCAACGGATTAATACATTTTTCCTGTCATGTTTCAGAAACGATATAAATAGTCTAGTCCTAATATCTTGATTGAATATTTAAGTATCCTAAAGTAAGAGTTTCATTGTATGTACAAAAATTAATAACGTACCTTATCTTGCATGTTCTTGTTGAACACGCAATGGTGGTATCTCATGTGTGTGAATGTAACTGATGTATACAATGGTACCCATACTTTTGGCATCAACCAATGAAGAAACCCATCTAACTTCTTTCGCCAGATAAAGGAACGGCGTGTCACAAGATCACGCATCTAGAAAAGAAATAACAATTCAGTAACGTTTAACATCTGGTGAAGCATTGATTGGATACAGTAAAATATTGTGGCACATTTTAAATAAAGTTTCCAGTTAGACTCGTCTATATATTTGTAATGTTTCTTACAGCTATATTTTTTCCAGATTAACTGTTTTCAATTTGCGTATCATTCTAGTTACAGTATTTTCAAATCAATTTTCAACACAACTGTTCTAATTTTAAATTAAAGGACATCAAATATGTACATCAGATACAGATATGGCAGCAGAGAGTTTGCGTACTGTACCCACAAACTATGTACTAAATTTATCATTCGAAATCATTTACTTGACCTCCATAAACTTCAATACAAATGTAATTTTTCCGTTTTTGGTAAGGATAGCTGTAACTGAAGTTCTCGTAATATGTAAAATAAATCTTTTCAGAAAATGAATAGCGTTCTCAATATTGTTCTAAAAACTCTGAGTAGGTGTGAAAGTGGTGTCATAAAACGAACCAAATTATACAAAGAAATCCCAAGAGATTCACTAAACGAACCCATGTAAACTAGTATTTTACTTTAATAATCTACCAAATATAGAAAAACATTTTGATTATTTCTCGCTTAATTTCTTTTTCCCTGGTAAGAATTCTGAAGGTAAGAGTCTTATGTTATCCAAAAAAATTGGGAATAAATCTTCTGCCTCATAACATAATTAAATGGGGAGAATATCACTACAAAATTCTATAGTTAGAGCAAGGTTGAAATTCTTAAAGTTAGCATTGATCTGCTTTCCAACAACTCGGAATTGGTTGCAAACAGTTCCAGTTTATTATAAATTATAAAACTGACTGAAGGAAATATTTCAGTGATACAATTTTGTACTGGTATAACCAATCCCTGAAGTTAATCAAATTGTTCAAATCAGGTAATGGCAATTTTGAAATGCAAACATTTGATATGAGCGAATGGTTTAATATGTTTCTTACATTTTTCACTTCATTCCAACAAGCACTTCAATCTGATATTAAAAATCCATTGTGGAATCTTTCCATTTACAGCTTTATAGCTAGAATTCAAGCATAAGCCATTTGATTCAGATACTAGGCTTTCATAATATTTTGATGAAAAAATATTTTCCGCCTATCTACCTTTCATGTGTTGGTTTGTTCCTTTGTTTCTCAACTCACCAAGTTGTCCTCTATCAATCCACTCAAGATATAAACCCTAATAATATTTTAGCTAAAACAAATAAATCTGGTAACGATGTAGAATACTATGACCCTCATATGAATAATTTAGGAAACATAAAATCACAGTTTTGCAATGTGAGAATCTACGTTCTAATAACCCGTAATGAAGGGGAGACAACCTAGATTCTTCACAAAAATGAACTAAAAACACTCAAAATGTGCTTAAAAAGGTAAAATAACTTTACTTACTTCCACGTAGTTGTACATGGCAAGATCGCATATAGCATGTGCATCAATTTGCCTAGAATTAGAAAACTCTTGTAACGCCTTTTCCAAATCATACTTCTTTTTAACCATTATCTCATACAGAAGACGGCAATCTTCAAAGCCCTATAAAAGATGAGATTTATATATGTGATGTTTATCTCTGATGAGATTTATAGTGATTTAACATATCTGTTCTATGCCTTTATGCAACTTATTACTAACAAAACATATTTGTGCACGAAAACAAATTATTTAACACAGTCGATTACATATTCTTACAACAGACATAACATCAGGATATAAGTCACCTGTTGAAAGTGAGATTATTAATGTATTTAGAATTTCAAAATTTCAGTTTCAGCTGTATTAAACATGCATCCCTTGGACCAGCTGTTTAAGCTAATTTAAGACTTTTAGGGAGCTTCAACTCAGGCTAGATAGAGTAGGGGAGATAACTTCTAGGTACCAATTAACTTAGCTATTGATGCTGTTTTATAAGATTCCTTTCTTATCTGTGTTTGAAAAGTTACTAGTAGTATTTCCACCCATATTTTTACCCACAAGCTATGTGGTAAATATGAGTCGGGATGAGCGTTCGCTGGGATCGTTCCCAGCAATTTCCCATTGCCTTACCAACTGAGCTACAGCCGAGAGAGTACTTGAGTTACGGTTTTTCGACTTACGCATTAGGCTTTCGGATTTAGAACTAATTTCAATCGCCTCTTTCCTCAAAGCTGTGGTGCTTTACAACATTTTAGTAATATGACTCAAGGGCAGTTTTGTGTTGCCTAACTACTCGTTGAATTTTAATTTTATTTTATTTTAAGGCTTTTACCCCGACACTACTAACCCAAAATAAATTTTACTCACTTGTCTCCTCATTTCCTTTGTATTTGTAACCCTTTCGTCTGACTGTAATCCCCTTCTGCATTGCTTCCGTAGAGTTTCGCTTGTTTTTCTTCGTTGTTTTTCTGTTTTTGTTTTGTTTTTTGTGCGGAGGTTCGTCTTTGATTACAGTTACTGTTTTTTGGATGTTTGGGATTCAATTTTACTCATAGATAGTATTTCTAGAAAAATATATATGCGTAATGATACTCATGGTTAGTATTAATAGTTTAATATTGTGCGTAGATTTTACTCATGTTTAGTATCTGAGAGTGTGCTTCCTTCATAAAATTCACGTCTGTCCGGAAACGGCAAACGTAAATTACTCTACTTCAAGCGGATATATTCAACAACTTCCTGTGCGAAAGCAATAAACTAATTTACGGAGAACATCAGAGAAAATATCGTGCAAATTGTGTGAAAGAAAAGCAGTAAAATTACCTTCTTCTGCAATTGTAAGCCTTAGTCTAACTTAGAGATAATCATGTATCCTAATGTAAATTTCAGTTATGTATTGTTTACCAATTTTATTATTACTGTGTAAAATTAAGGTGTACATTCCTGCGTTCTATACATATTGTCATATGCATTGGTATCAATACACAATATCTCATAGATATATTTTGTAAAAGTGAAATAAAGTTCATTTCAGTGAAAATGAATAAATTATTCTTTGTTATTCATTAATATTACATCAATATACTTCATTATGGAGATCTGCGTTAGTTTTACTCATGATTAGTATTAACAGTTGAAAAATAATATTAGTATTTCCGGGTTAGGTAACTTTGGCTCAGGCCGGCTTAGCTACTCGTGTTGCTGTTGCCATTTTGTTTACAAACATGGCTCATTTAGAATATGTTAGAATCATGTAGTGTTTATAACAATCGTAAATAAGTACTTAATAAAAAATACCAGTGTCAGCTGCAATTACTGATAGAGTGTAAACGTCTTGCACCAAGATCAATTCAAAACCCTACTTTCTCTATTGCTGCTTCAAGAAGTTAATCCAAGTCTTCAGCATTAAAGCGTTTAGACATCGATTAATAATGCGAACTATAATCAGTAAGTAGTAATATTTACGTTAGGTCCTAAAACATCTTATTCAGGAAACCTTTCATTGGACAAAAACTTTCCCAAATTTTGTGACAGATACCAAATAAAGTAAGTACTTGATACCGAGAAATTGTTTTACAAAATGTGTTAATCTCTAGAAAAAGTATAATTGAGAAGTATAATTGCACCAACATTTAGCAAAGATTTAAGCTGTCGATTAACAAAATTGTGGACGCCATGTAGTAGGCCTACCCGTTACATCTATTTAAGCAATATTTTTGATTGACGGAGTGCCGCATAGGCAGGTTTAAGAATTTAATTGTCAAGGAATTAAATGCTTTAATAGGGAAAGCATAAAAATATACTCTAAGATGCATTCGCAAATCAACAAAAAATAACTTAAATAGATGTATTGAGTACTACTTCGAGTGTGATTCGCTAGGCCTACCTAGCGTACGCCATTACTTGTCGACAATTTCGCCGTAACTTTAAACGCCTGTAGCTCCGAAACCGATTAGATTTCGGAATTTCTTCAAAGGAACTTTTTCTTGTTTTGATGTAAATAATCTCCTTCCAAAGTTTGTGTCATTATTTCAGGGTATTTCTTTTCCCAAGCTACTAAAACTGTTTTTTTATATGTCTTAACATATTGATACGTTGTGTGAAAATGTTAAATCTACAAAAATTTATGAAAAACTATACAAAGAGTCATCCAAAGCGAACAAAGTTTACCGATAGTAATCAAATTTGATAATATGGGATATGCAAAAGATTCGTTTGAAATGTAAAAGGACTAAACAACACTTAAATTTAGGATTAAAGTACTACGTTAGAAGTTTTGGTAAAAATCATTATAGAAGGCCACTAAATATAAGAAAAATAGAAGATTTCTCACACAATAGTGTAGAACAAACATTACTTACCGCATTCATACCTTGCCCATAAAATGGAACCATTGCATGCGCTGCATCTCCAATTATAATAGCAGAATTACCCACATGGTACGGATTACACTGTTGACAAGAAATGAAATATTCAACGATGAAAGCAAGCTAGTATTCTTGAGTTCACAAAAGCATTGTGAGACGTCTGTTATCTAGTTAAAGTAACGAATTCCAACATAAAACACAAATTACTCTGCATAATAATAGCTCTGAACATTTCAAATCGTTATCATTAAAATCACACCTCTCCTAAAACACATATACACAATACAAAAATTAGTGGCGTGCCATGCTGTGGTTCAGAATCATACCTTTTTTAATTAACATGAACATTAGAAGATCATTCTATTTGATTAACTTCTAGAAAATTACTCCTTTTCCCCTATCAATTCATATGATTATTCATAAATCAACAATTAAAAAATGTTATACCCTACTAAGCTTTATTCTAAAATCATCTCATAAAACAAGAAAGAAAAAATATTAATAACCTTTAACATAATGAAGCTAGGTCTAGATATTATATTTTTAACGTTAAAATTAAATAAAATAAGAGAATCAGAAACCATGTATAGAAGATGCTCTATGATCTAAATTAAAGATCTACATATCATCTCATACACCACCCAATTATAACGACAACAACAAATCTATTTAAATAGTAAACCAGCTTCAGTGTTACAGAGAAGAAAAGCAGAATTGAAATTATCCCGGCGTTATATATCTCCTGTGGAGATAACTTCGCGAGTACGAAGAGTGGCGAATCGCAAACATTCTTGCATCAGTGATAAAAAAGAGTTAGAATCAACCTTATTTTTAAAGAAACTGTACACACTCATAAGAAATACTCTGCTTAAAAAATGAATCTTGCTACACAAACAAGACGTCGCATAGATCGTGTGCTAAATTTAGATTTCTAGAATTACATCAATATACACACACGTATCACAACATGTATCTTCTTCTTAAGCACCTATGCTTTCTCATGATCTGTACATTGTTCATTACCTCTGAAGTTCCTTCAAAATTTTTAGTTCACACCATTTATTAAACAGACCTTCAGACCGCGAAATATGATATTTAATTTTCTTACCTTAATTGAAATAAGACTGGATGGTTTGCTTTTGAAAAAGTCGAGTGCGAGTCGTTCTTCTCCAATTAATGGAATGGAGTCTGGATAATACGATGCGAAGAAGTCCAGAAGACGTTCTTTAGTATCCAATGATTCAAAAACAGGGAAAGGCATGAACAAGGTAACAGTCCAGGAACAATCTTGGTTTGGAAGAGCTATCATCATGAATTCACCACGGGGCCAAATGTGCAAGTAGTTTGGTTCCATTTGAAACTAGAAATACAATAATACTAAATTGAATCAAAATTGAAAGCCACGTTAGCATGCAAAGTCTCTGTTCACTAAACCAGAGAAAGAAAACTCCGAAAGAAAGTTTAAAATAAATATTTATTTACTTTGTAACTCAAAATACGAAGAGCATTCAAAAAGTTCGTGTCCCGACCCATTTTCCATAGATTCCTAAACTTGAAATTTGTTGTGCATTTAGATTAATGTTTTGTATGTAGTGTGGCCAAATATAAGTTCTCTAAAACTTCTGTTTCTTTTTTGTGGGGTCATTTATAAAGCAAGGTGTCATCACTCAGAGAAATGGAGAAAAGAGATACGGACAGTGATAAATTATCACTGATTGAAAGGACTTAGGCTGCAGGAGATTAATGAAGACGTGGTACAGACATTAGAACATTCTGCTTTTGCAAACTCCTCCATTAAGAAGTGACATCATGAATTCTCCTGTGGATGGCAGTCGTATGATGACGCAGACCGTTTCGGACGCCCATCAACATTCTCCACTGAGAAAAACAGTCAGTGTGAGAAACAACTGATTCTAGGAGATCGGCGTTACACCATTCAGCACTTGCAGATACTGTTAGCATATCGCGTGGCAACATTCATTCAATTTTAACTGAAGATTTAGATCTGAGTGACGTGAGTTCTCGTTGGGCTCAGAGGAATAAAAACAATGCTATGCCAGGGTGCCAGAGAATTGTCACTGCGGACGAAAAATGGTTACATCATTTTGAGCCTGAGACCAATAAACAAACTATGGAGTGGAAGCATACATCGTCACCAACACCAAAAATTTCACTTTTCTGCATTTTGCTCACAGTCCATCAGCCAAGGTAGTGTTTGTCCTCACTCGAGCGCACAAAACGCAACTTTGCAGGGAGTTACAGTAGGGTCTATGAAGGTCGAAATAGCTTCTTGCCAATCCTGCTAGGGTAGCATTTCCAAATATGACTGCTAAAATCCAAAATGGCGGCAGCACATCTACACAAATTCACAATTATCATTCTGTTTACATATTTAGAGCGATCCCACAGAAAATTTCACTCTCTTCAATGTTGTAGGTGAATTGATAGAGAAGCTATAGAAATAGGCACCTTATAAGCCCGCTTAGTTTGTCTGCCTGTCCGTCCGTCCATGTCCAGAAATTAAAGCTCAGGAACCACAAGGTGCTTGAGATGTTGTTGGAAAGGTATTAGATAGACTGGCTCGCAGCCGCTGGAACTGCCTTGATAGGTGCTGTGATTCACTGTTGCCAATCCACCTTTTACATTCAGTTATTCAAAATAATTCAATTCCGTTAGATCTACCTACAATAAACTTGGCATAACATTATTTGACGCAACTGGAAAATAATGTAGGTATCTGCGCCCCAAACACCCCACTTGCCAGTGTTGCCAACCTATTTCCTATAAACTTGGTTTCTAAAATTACTACTATTAAGTTAAACGTTGCAGCACCAAGATTGGCATATATATTATTGGAAATAATAAAAGCTACTGGTTCGGGACGGGCGTGAGCCATAGTGCTGTTACCGCCCATACAATTCATTTTATCTTATTTTATGAAAAGCTACAGGTTTTCCGTTTCTAAGTACCGCGTTGTCAACGTACCCAACCTATGTCTAAAACTATATCTTATTAACCTCAAGGTGTAAAGACGTAATTGTGGTGTCGTTGTCTTGCATTAAATAGCTCAAAACCGCCTGAACCATCAAGATCAGGCGTCAATGTTGCTGATGTTGAAAACCAATTTTATAAAAGTGAATGTTTGTGAGCCTGAAATACTATACACCTATATACGCTGCACATCTATACCATTTCACAATTATAATTTTTCTTTTGACACGTTTACAGCAATTGTACAGAATTTGTTTTTCTCTTCAAAGTTACTTCTCGAAAAAGGACTGTTTAACAGCTGATTATTTAAATTTTGTATTTAGCAAATATTTCATCTTCGTATTAGTTTCCAAATCAGAAACTAAACGTCGTTTGTCGTAGCAACTGTTCCAAACTTGTATCTACAATATTCTTTCTTCAGTAATTGACAACATGTATTCTAACGAGATGAGGAATCCTATGCACATTTGAGGATCATATCTTCACTTTAAAACATTTTTGTGTTATGACCATATCAAATCGTGCTATTGTTTGATAATCGTTTTAATTTCAATCTTTGAATGAACAGCTATGGTTCAAAATATTGTCCTATTCACCACCTCCTCTTCTTGATTAACACTTGATTTTCCATTCACAAAGTTAACTTTACTCAATTATATTAAGTCATTCTTCTGCTGTATCTGTTCCTTCACCTTCTTCTAATAACATTTAAAATATTTTAAAATATCTTCATGTTTGTTAATAAACAGCTGCACTTATAATCAAATTCTTTCAAGCAGTAGATTCTTCCTGATAGTAACAACGTCCTCATCTTCTAACCATGTATAATATTTCTTCACCTAGCATCTACTCTTCAAGATCAAATTATAGTTTACCCTTGTTGAAACTTCTTTTACACCACCGTTTAGTGTATATGCCACTACATCCACAATATAAGTGAGTTTCCTTTGACTCAAGTTCTTTCACTTCTTCTTTCGTTGTTTCTATTATTACTTTGTATAGTGAGTAGCCGAGTGAGATACTAAAGTTACTCCCAATAAGTCTATATGAAATAAATACAAATACATAACTTATTAGTTCAACTTCTGAAATGCTTCTTTACCATTGATATCATATCAAAATGATTCTCTATTATATAAATACTTCATTCCAACTATAGGTTGTATTTGTTTATCCTTGTAACGAAGTACATAAGTATATATCTTTTATTTACGTAACTGTTTCATCAAGAAATTCTATAGAAAACTAATATAAACATACTTAGCTCTTTGCTGAATCATAATAGATCATATCACTTCATTAAGTATTATTTTGTACTTTACAAGTTCATTCCTATAATATACTATCAAATCAAGATTCCATAGAATAGATTTGTAACCTACTGCAGAAGCTGCAATATAAAAACAATCAACCATAGAACATACAGTTTCCACCAGAACCTTTTCATCCTTGACTTCATGTAACTCACTACTTTCTTCCTACCACTCGTAGTTACCTTGAATATTCTGTGAAACCTTGCATTTCTTAACAATTATATCTCAGAACTAATTATTTCCTTGTAGATCAATATTTTAAATTTATATTTTTCCCCCTATTAATGATAACATAGTAATTTCATTCTGTTGAATTTGTTGTATCGCGGTCTGCATTTGTTTTATTTGGTCATCATGTTCTTGTTTAAATCCTTTGAAAAGTATGTACATTCTGTAATGAAAGTTGAGCATTATTCTACTTTTCATGATTATTTCTGAACCTTATAAAAGTAAGGTTCTCATTAATAGTAACACTCTTAACTTTGTTATCTTGTACCTGTATTATCCAGTGCCTCCATACTGGGGATAATATCTTCAAATTAGGCCTACTAAGAATTAAATATGGTAAATTGGTAATATATACCTGCTTACAAGAAATTCTATTGACTGTAACTGTGTTTCTTACATACAAGAAATGTTTACTTTTTCGTCAATCTAGGTGCGTGTGCCTGGAACTGTTCTCAAAAATGAATTAAAAGCAATTTCCTTATATTAATTTTCTACAAGATTTTAATAAGTTGGCAATCTACCAGATTATGTATGTTGTGATATAATAGTTTTACTTTAGGTTCAGAATCTTCCGATACAACTTAAGGGTAGTATCCAAAATTTATCCCACTTGTTATGCTAATAAATCTTATTAATATTAAAGAGTGTTCAACTACTGAATACGCATATTTCTATTAACATTTATTTGTAGCCTCACAATTCGACGTCTAAAGTTAGTCTTCATTTCCCTTTGAAGCTTGTTCATAATATATTTCCCAAATTGTTATTTGACAGCTTCTCTGCTTCTGAATCCAAGAAAGTTTTCGGTGTTTGGGAAAGGGGATATCCTCAGTATGTATTATGTCGAATAAGATTTATGTCAAATTTGGTGCTGCAACGTTTAGTAGCAATTTGAAAATCAACTTTACAGAAAATAGGTTAGCAACACTGCTAAGTGGAGTGTTTTGGGGCGCAGATATCTACATTATTTCTCTGTTGCGTCAAATAATGTTTATGTCAAGTTTGGTGCACATAGATCTAACGGAATTTAATGATTTTGAATAATTGATTCTTTTTAAAAAAATGGGTTGGCAGAATGAATCACTGAACCAATGAATGCAGTTCCGGTGGCTGTAGATTAGTTTATCTGATACGTTCCCAACAACACCTCAAGTATCTCTCTACACCTTGTGGTTCCTCAGTTTTAATTTCTGGACATGAATAGAGGGACGGGCAGGCACAGGTGGACGGACGGACTGAGGAATATTGCATATAAGGTGCCTGTTTCTATATCTTCTCTATCAGTTGACTTACAAATTTGAAGAGATTGAAATTTTCGGTAGCAACGCTCAAAATGTGTGAAAAGAATGGTAATTGTGAATTTGTGTTGATGTGCAGCGGCCATTTTGGATTTTCGTCGCAACATTGACCTGTTAAGATAAAATGAATTTTATGGGTTATACAACAACTTGTTACGACCTCCATAGGGCGTACTCTAACTCCCTTCAGAGTTGCGTTTTATGCACTCAAGTTAGGACAAAAGGCCCAAATTTGCCTCTCGGTTGATAGACTATATGAGCCTTTGCCTTATAAATTACCCTATAAAAAGAAACATAATACATTAGCCTAAATGTACAGCAAATTTCAAGTTTGGAAATCAATGGCAAGAGGATCGGGACACGAAGATTTTTAATGTCCCTTATAAGCACTCTAAAGAAAGAAAGAAACGTGATATTTGTGGTCCTACACATATCCGGGTTTTTTTTCATGCAACTTGCAGATGTTCACAGAACTCATCACAGTTTTGAAGCTACTACTCTTGTTGTACTGACCTTCCCGTCCAAGTCAACCTACAATTTCTCTATCCAAGGCTGATCTGAGGAGGAGGGGATACGGACATGAAATGGGATTTATGCCCTCTTCATATTTCACATAATTCTGAAATAGGTAGGAGCAATGGTTCGTATTATTATCGTGTTGCATAATTAAGCCTTACCAATAATGCGAACTCTTCATGGTAAGTCGGCTTTATCAACTGGTTGCTGAATTGTAAGAAATATCCGTCCTTACGTAAAACAAATTAACATTCCAAAGCAGTTTTTGTCAATAATCTTGCCTTACATTTCAATTACGTCAGCTTTGTACTTTTTTGCTTAAAACCTTCAACTAATAGAATTATTTTCTAATTTCTAATATAAGAAAGTTACTGCTAAGTCTCTAAAAGATTAGCTGCTAAGTCTATGAAGGGTGTTTGCATTTAGCTGCTGCACCACATTGTGATATTCTAGTAGACCACAGTTTTATTAGGAACGCGAACACCTAACCTGATAGTTTACCTGTGACTTAAATAACTTATGAATAACAAATAATAATATTAAAATGGAGTACTGTTATATTTGAATACGACAGTATTTAAATTCATGCATTTATATATTTTAATATTGCACTTTAGTTAATTCTGTAACATAGAATTCAGTTTGGAGAAGTGATAAAAGCGATCCAATAAAACAAATAAATAAAGGCAAATTAGGTAATATGTTTATGTATTTTCGGAAACTCAGTACGTACCTACTATGAAAGTTTCACAAGCGTTTCTATAAAAAAGAAATCATTTACACAGGGATATCGGAATATTCATTTCTACATATTTGACTATTTTTAAATATTCCGGAGATTTTTTTGCTTTTAAATAGTATGCTAAAACTAACATCTGCTTCTGATGGTTGGCCAAATTTCACGTTTTCTAGGTACAAAAATGTTGCGTCTGTTTGTTAGTTTTCCATGTGAATTTCTTCTGAAGAAACTATAGCAAAATTCCCTTTGATACTTTATTTAATTATCTCCACACAATCATATTCTAGATGTCACAAGCTATTCTGAAGAAACATTATAAATAATGCCAGATTAAAATTTGTATTTACGCAACTACAACAAATGATAAACTGATACTTATGCTGTTAAATTCATTTCGCATAAAATATGAGGTATTGGAATCCATTTATATATTACTTTGAAACGACTGTATGAAAGAATACTAGATTACCCACAAATGGTATAGAAAGATAATAAATTGAAAAAAGTGGTTTCATTTTAGAACCTTTCAATTCTTTACAATCTAAACTAACCCATAGTCAATTTATACAACAAATTAATTTCACATTTTACTCCAATTATACTCAAAATAATAACACAAAAATTTAACCTAATTTCATATTTTTCCTTTTTTGGATGAACTGGCAACTTTTGGCCTAAGCCCATCGAGTCTGGAAAATGACAGTCCCCGGAAATAACTCTTCCGGGGTAGTGACTGCGAAGATAGGTGCCAAAACCTTAGTTTAGATATTCCCTTGGCATCTCTTTGGTGAACCTCAGGAAAGCCCTGAAAAGCCTCAATCAGGATGGCCAGCAGTGGAACTCGAACCTGTGTATTTCCCCATTGCCCTTCCTAATTCCTCAATGTTACCCACTAACAAACGGGGCCTTGCTAAGAAAAAAATATATTCGTAGCTACATTGATGGTCAGGTCATTGCGAAATTTAAAGGAATCACATGTATTCAAAAATATATATGTCGTAACCGAACGAACTGGATAATTTGTTCTAAAAGAACTGGGAGACAAGTGAAAAAATATTATTTGCCAGCAGAAAGGGAAGCTTTAGTGATGTGGTGTCATGAATTGAACCAAAACACTTTTGGAAAAATGACTATAAATATTAAGAAAAAAAATTGGTGCGGCTACATACAACGATGTGGAACTAAATTAAAAAAATATATAATAGGTTGACTACACCTTGCTTTGGGTCAAGGACATGTACAATATTTTTCTACCATGTCGATTAATGTTTATGTCAGGCTTACTGATGCTACACCTGACGTATCGAAAGCAATTTGAAAAATTGATTTAAAAAATGGGTTGGCAAGATTAACCCACTGCAACGATCATAACAATTCCGGCGGCTCTGAACTAGTCCAAACCAAGTCCTTTCCAATGATACCTCAACCACCTGTCTACATATTCTGGTTCTTGAGATTTACTTTTTGGACATGGACGGACGGACCAAACAAGGTTATAAGGTCTCTTTTTGTTAGGTACGCTACCAAGAGACCTAAACCTTGATTTAAAATAGTGATACTAAATACAAAACATGCTCATTTTTAATTAGATCATTCAATATTACCACCACTTTTGTATATATTTAACATCACACTTACTTCTCCATCCTTAGTGGGAGGGATGCAAAGTTCAAGGTAGCCATGGGGAATATATGTCTGGCTGAAGTCAAACAAAGTTTGTTTCATTATCTGACGTCTTACAGTCGAAAAAGCTCCGTCTGCACCAACAATCAAGTCTGCTGATTCTTCCATCGTCCTGTTCTCTGAAATTCTAAAATGCAAGTAAAATGCAGTTAATGTGTGATTTCTAATTGATTTCAAGTTTAAATTTCGGGAAACATCATATAATAAATTTTTTGTTAATACGTTTCATTTTATATGGTACCACTATAGATTTTATTCTACGTATACATTCGGTATTAATAACAATTACTTTCCTCTGACAAGGTTATCTTGGAAACAATCTCTGAATATCTAATAATTAAAAGTGTTATTTGCTGTAAAATACGTACTAAGTAAAACTAAAAATAAGGCCATTCAATTTTACTTTTGGGTTTCAAAAGAGAACTGTTCACGTGCACTCATGAAAAATGGCTGATGCAGAATATTTTCATATTCGACTGTCTGACTAACTGGCAATACTGAGCAAATCCACGTGGACCATACAAAGTACAAATATGTAATACATTTTTAATGTTTATGGAATATTGTTTGTGTTGGCATGTTGTGCAACTTAATGGTGTTGGAATAGTGTATTTATCTCCCATTTCCCATTAATGTTAATGTACATTGATGTTTTTTTTATCTTTCAAGCATATTTTAACAGATTATTTCGGCTCTATTATAAGCCATTTTCTTTTTTAAAAAATAAATCTTTTTAATAATCTCTACTGTTAGGAACAACCTTTGAACCTTTTTTTCTCTGCAGAACTCAAACACTGAAAACTATTAAAATAAGTTTAATACAAATATCGTTTGTAATTAGGTAGTAGTGCAAACTATTGGAACGTAACTGGGAGATACGAGACACATCATCCACAATATCTATTATGCGCACTAAAGATTGCTCCCTTCCTACTGAAGAGTAACAATTTTTCACACACTGAATAAAAGGAAGAAAGAGAAACATCCTAACAGATATTTTATTATTTTATCCATGGTATCACTAATTATTTTAGTTTTTGTATTTGTGTAACTAGATAATAGAGTAGACAAAAAAGTAATAAAGGTGAAGTTTTAGTGTGCAATAATTTGCCGGAGCTGTTCTCTTCTGATATTTACTCAGTGAGTGCTCGTAATTACGGAAAAACATGAGTTCAAGTCTGGAAATGGTCAGGTTTCAAAATGTCCACTTATTTCCATTATGGCGGACGGAGACAACTTTAAAAAAATCAATGTTAGCGCTATAACTCAAAAGTACAGCATTTCCGATGAAAAATGTACAGCCATCTAGCGAGCACGTCCCGAAATTCACAATATAACATCAACAGCCATAGGAAGGTAATTACATAAGCTTCCCCCTCCCTCGCTGTTAAAAAAATAATAATTTTAGTTTTATTTTCATACTTGGTAAATGTTAAAATTCATTATAATTAATATTTTTTCATTAATATTATTTCATTATATATATTTTTCATTAATAAAACATCCTTCAACTTCTTTGAAACTCAAAAAATTAAATCAACTTCAAATTAAATATCTTAAATTTCTGTTGGACTAAGCTTTAACAAAATAATTCTCACATTTAAAGTTGACTTTTACTATAATAATGTTTTTGGTTGTAAAAAATATCATAATTCTTATTAATTACATTCATAAACTCTTTGTCTTGAAGCATTCTGAATGTTAGTCTAATCTTCCTTCCGCCGTGTTTCATTATTTTCAGTTCGATTCATAGTTACATCAGAAATGTTCATATTATTTATGAATCCATATACTACTTGTATTTGATCATTGATTAATGAAACTTGTTTATCCTTAAAATTGAAAAGGATTCAAATATTACAATAGAGATTTCGACCTCTTTAAATGTCAACACATCCTTAACTTATATTGTTACTTGAAGTAACTGATACATTTGGTATAGATCTATGTTTTCACAGCTCACAACCTTTTTATTAGATTCACTTCTGTCCACTATACTTTCTATTCGAATTCTTTTAGTTTTTTGCGCAATTCTTGCAGCATAGTAAATATCTTGTTTCTGTACCACACCACTCATAATTTTCCGTTTTCCGTTATTCTATTCCATAACGTCCTTCCATACACATCATTGACTTTATTCCGAACTCTTTTCCTTCTTAATCACCATTCCTTATACAATTGTTCTACTTCCTCTGATTGATTTTTTCTTCTTCTTTTCTCACAACGTATTGACAAAACCATTTTCTATTACATTTCTTGGCAGTTTAACTTTAATTGATTCCCCAGAGATAATGTCAGTATATTCATTTCCATACATATTTGTCAAATATAACGAAATTACATTATACATTGCTGTATTTCGTTTATTCTTTCTTTTTACAAAGTCACCTTCTCCAATATCCAACCTTAATGAGCTTTTGGATAGCGGTTGCGGAATAGTTTTCTTTCTGGATTTGTTTTTTTCCGAAACACTATACCTTTTAAATTACTTCCCTTCTTTCGAGTATACAATTTTCTTCTGAACATTTCCTCTATTCGTTGCTGTACTAACTGATTCTTTCCTTTATGTTTTTTATTTACCCATTTTTCATGATTATTTCCTCTATTCTTCTTTTTGTTACTTTTCTTACGGTCCAACTTTCCTTTCTTCGACAGGACATCTTGCTTTGATATGCCTGCCTCGATTATTTCGCTTCTCTTCATTTTAGCTTTTTTAGAATTCCGTCGACGAGTTCGTTTTCGTTTTTTCCCCTTTACTATTGATTTTATCTTCACTGATTACTTTCTTCATTTTTTCATTTGTCAAGACATCTTTCATCATAGTATCCTAACATTTTGGTCGTTGCGCATCAAGATTCTTCTCTGATATTTGTTTATCATTTGCAATGTTAAAAGTTACCTGCACCTCTTTTTTCATATTACTTTTCGAAAATAGTTTATGTTTCTGGCCTTTGCTACTGCGTTTATGTTTACACATCACACCATTTAGCTTTTTATCCTCATTGTTTTCTTGTATTTCTCTCATTTCCATATATTTCAACTGGTTATTGTATGTTACTAAACCATCTGGTAATCTAGGCATTTATTTCATTACCTATCTGCGTTGAATAAATATTACCTTCCGCTAATTTGGTACTTGTGCAATCAGAAGAGCAACTCCAATTTCTTATTTTAGTTTTTTAATCTACGTAATTACTTGAACAATATGACAACTTAATATACAAGAATTCGTTTTGCATGATCCCTTTGGACTGACATTCCTCCGCGGCTATTACTTTTACCGTCGATTCTTCCTGTTCCTCACTCTCTTTCTGTGGGAATGTTGGATGTACTATGTTTCTTTCCACATGTTCTTTTGTACTTCTTCCTCATTACTATTTTCTTCCACAACTAACTTCTTGTTTTATCGATTTTGAAACCTTTCAAGGCTTTTCTTCCATCAAATTCCTTCCAACTTACTTCTTTCCTCTTCTTCTCATTTCTCTTGTTGCCTTCGATATTCTCTCTTCTCCTTTTCTTGTTGGTAACGGTTTTCTTGCCGTTGAATAGTTCTTTCTTTGAACTGCTCCATCAGTTTCCACAATTTATTTTCTCTTTCATCTAATATCTCCTTTTCTTTTCTTCGTTCTTCTCTTTGTAATTCATCTATATTTCTTTCATTTCGAGTTCTAGGATTGACTCGGTTCTGAGATGGACTTCCTACATCACTCTCATCATCTGAATTGTAATCGATCTGTATCTGTTTGTAATCGAATTCACCATCCTTATATTTCATGTGAACAATTCTATACCTGGAAGACATAATGCTCCTTGGTCCAGAGATACCAGAAGAATTTGCATTCGGATTTTTTTTTCTGTAAACTGTTAACCTGGCCAGTTCAATCATATTGCAGGTGAACACGATTTGTAACAGTCTCCTATTTGTTCGTTGAAAGTTGATTTTATTGGAATATCAGCGAAAACGAGCAGTAGGTAAAAATGGCATCTGACATATCATCATAAAAGTGCTATGCATACTTCACTATTGAGATATTGTGAAATTCTTACCGTTGCTTAGTGTAGACATAGAGGAATGCTAACATGTGTTGAGATGAGGATAACTTTAGAGAAATGTTAATTTCCTCATAAATTGTGATGACATTTTTACCAGTCCCGTTACTGGCAGTGAACTTCACAACATGATCAGCGGGATGCTTATAACAACTGAGATCAAGGAAGTTTTGTTGTCCATGCCAACTATAGGTAGCACATGGTATGAGAGATTTAAGGATACGAGATTGATACGCGACAATACGCCTTTAATAGAAACAATAAAAAGCTTACGTAGTTTACTTTCGCAAAAATAAAAACACAAAACAAGCAAAAAATTGAAAAACAAGAAAGCTTCTAACCTACACCTGAAAATGGTTCAGTTTCTATTAATGCTTGCATAGTGTTGGAAATACATATTACGAAATATAGCGAAATATGATTTGCTATCATATGTGACTGCTTTCTACAATCCGGATGGAACGCACAAGGGTGTAAATAAAGCATCAGTAAAGTATGTCATGAAAAGAAGACAGAATGTACTGAAGTCCTGACAGAGCCTTGCATTTGTGTAGACAGGAGCAACAAATTCGTACATTCATAATTTCGACGGAGTGTGAGGTGTCTTTCACGAATGATGTCATTTTTTTCATTTGCCGGGCATTTAATGCATTAAATATGTAGGTCCTATCCTAGAAAAGATGTCCTGTTTAAACGTATGTCCTATTTAACAGCTGCGATGCATTATCTGTGAAGAGCTTTGAGACAGCCAGGCACGTTTCTAAATATGAACCATTTCAAATTCTTATTAAAGGACCCTTAAGAGTGGGATGCCCATATTGGGGAAGATTCTGGGTTCAGAGAACAAGACTGAACTGATTCAGCTCCTTACTATCTATTGAAGTCAGAATTGTAAACTGGTCAGGTTCTGGTCATCGACGGTGGTTACAACAATCTTGAATTCAGAATTCGTGCAGATTTAATGAACGTTATGAAAGTGCCTGATTTTAAATTCAATCATGCAGAAGCAGATTCACAAGTATTTGGACATGCAATGTACAATGAACGAAAGAAGTATCGGAAATGCAAAGTAGTGAACATATGCAATACAACATGCACGAAAGTTTCGTTTACTCAGGTATGAAGAGCTAATACACATATTTCATATCCCTCCTCTACGAAGAACTCGCTCAGTGATTGGAACAACCTATACACAGAAGGAGACATGCCCCCTCCGTTGCTTAAACTTAATTCTTCGGCCAAAATCACGAGTTCAAAAACTAGAAAAGAACTTCAGTAAATAATAATCAGCATTACATCCACGAAAGTTAGAAAAATATTAATTTAACACTCCAATTAAGTGAGAAATAATACAATGAACTTTAAATTGCCTTTATAAAGACACAAATTCTCGTTTAAGTTTCGAAATGGAACCAACATTCAATACATCAAAAGGTATAGTAATTGTACAAAAGTCTTAAGCGTCGTTTGTGACGTAATGCAATAATGCGTGAAGAGCTTCAAAGTAAAATCTGAGATCGTCGGTTCAAGTCACCTCATATTACCATTCACTTTTTCACACTTTCTTTTTGAATAAAACAGGTGAAAAATGACAATTTTAAAGAAATGTTTTAAATTTCATTCGAATACTTGAATAAAATTACAAGCTCAGAGAAATACGTTACGCTGCCAAGTTTTACGCTAGAAACTACGTAAGGGATGTGATTAAGGGAATCCAGCGAACATGAAAGATAATATGGCCAGCCGTCAAGTTCAATCCAGATCTAGTGATTCCACAAGAAAACATTTTAAACATTTTTCCGTAACATTAAGAATTTTCTCTATTCTTTGCTGATTTCTGGTTTCTGATTCCGAATTTGATAATAGAATTATTGTAGCACGTAAGTGTTTTGTGTTATAACGTCTTTTACTTTTTTGTATATAGAACAAATTTGACTTTTCATATTGTCTTGATTTTATGAATATTTACACACTTTAGATCATAACACAAAAATACAGGGATCAAAAGTCCTGCAAGAACAAATGAAACTCAATTTGAGGTTATGAAGTAATGTTTACTTTAGAACTTTGAAGAATTACGAAAAGCGTTATTTCGTGTCAACACACTAATTCAAAAAAAAACGAAATTCCGCTTGATTTGAGCGGAGAAGGATAAATTCTTTAAGAGTGAATTATTTTCAACGGAGAAAATATTAGAAGTTTCAGATCGAGAAAGATGGGATTTATGGTAACCGATTTCAATGGGAATGTAGACATATTTTTTAGGTGAATTTCCATTTAGTTCAAATTAAGTTTTCATTTTCTGAACACGAAAACGACTTAATAAAATGATGAAAATGTATAAAGATGCAAAGAATGTAGCATATATTCATACTAAGTAATTAGAAAGAAAAGTTATGTACTTACGAATGAAAAAGAGTTTTAAAAAAAGTAAAACTGGGTGAGATTTGAACCCAGTATCTTCTAGCCAGCTAAAGGGTTAAGGCGTTACAATACAGTAGTATTGTACAGCAGCCAGCCAGCAGCAGCCAGCAGTACAATAGTATAGGAAAGAGTAACGTTTGCTGTACTGACCGTGTGGCCGAGTAGTAAAGGCAGCCGACTCCGACGTGTGGGGTCTTGGGTTCAAACAATATTTTTTGTTGGTTGAAACACTTTTGTATACAAATATTAAATTTGAATTTATTTTAAGGCCTTTAGACAACCAGGGCTCAGGCCGTATTCATGATGATGGGATGAATTGGTGGAATAAAGGAAGTGGGAAGATTCGGGAGCAGCCCCGAGAAAACCCACGCACACGGTGTTTGTCCACCACAAAGCTCACATGGCATGAGCAGGGATCGATCCGACGACCCCTAGCACCAGAGGTGAGCGAGTTTTGTATGCGAGCTGATAGCCCTTAACCAACGAAGAGAATAGCATGTTTGGGGAACGAGTTTAGTACTGTCGTCAGACAGTTAACTGATCGCGTGCAAGAGAGTTGGTTTCAACTTCCTTATCTAAAGAAACAAAGTTTGTAAATATTCATAAAATGAAAACAATATGAACATTCAGTTTTGTTCTATATACAAAAAAGTAAAAGATGTTAAAATACAAAACAATTACGTGCTTCAATAATTATATTACCAAATTCGAAATCAGCACCCCAAAATTAGTAAAGAAGAGAGAGAAGATTCTACATATTACCAAAAAAAGATCAAGTTATAAAATGTTGTGTTGAATAATTGGTGGATCTGGATTGAACTCCACGGCGCCATATTGATTTACATGTTCGTTGGATTCTCTTAATCACATCCCTTACGCAGTTTCTAGTGTTAAAATTGGCAGCATAACAGCGATTTATCTGAATTCGTCATTTTATCCAAGTAGTGGAATGAAATTTAAAGTATTTCTGTAAAACTGACATTTTTACCTGCTTTATTGAAAATGAAAACTTGAATGGTAATAGGAGGGGGACTTGAACCGCCACAGAGGATGCTTAAGAATTTTGTAGAATTACTATACCTATTGCCAGTATTAAATGATGGTTCCGTTTCGAAACTTAAACGAGAATTTTTGTCTTTATAAGGACAATTTAAAGTTACATTGTGTTATTTCTCACTTCACCGAATTGTTAAATTAATATTTTTCTAACTTTCGTGGGTGCAATGCTTATTATCATTTACTGAAGTTCTTTTCTAATTTTAGATCTCTGCTTTTGGCCGATGAAGCAAGTTTGAGACAGGCAGATTTATGATTGATCACAATAAGCTCGTGATGCAAAGAGTTCTTCCGCTTCCTTATCCACGATTGGAGAAAGAACGTGTACATGATTGCAAATTAGAGGTCTCTCTCTCTCTCTCTCTCTCTCTCTCTCTCTAGAACTCTCCAATCACTGTACTTGTACGTTCACGAAGGAAGGGAGGAGGAACAGATATGTCTTACTTGTCCAGACCTGAATAAGCGAAAAATTCGTGTATAGTGTGTTGTCTATGTTCACTACTTTGCATTTCAGAGACTTTCTTCGCTCATTGTACGTAGTCCAACATCACTCTTCACAAATCCTAAAATAATTATTCACAGCCAAGATACTGATGTGTTAGTGATTGGAATGGGTATTTGGCACGAATTTAAAACTGAAGGATGTATAGAAACTTTGATGAAAGTGAGAACGAAAGATACCGGTGTCAACTAAACAACAAAAGAGAAACGAAAAAGCTACGCACTACAATTTGTAGCAACCTTCCTGGAACGTGCAACCTTCACAGGCTGTGACATCACCAGGAAGTTGGTTCCAAGCACTAGTTGCCAAACCTAAGCTCCAGAAGCCTCCGCAATCTCTGTACAAATCTAGAAAGATTACACGAAAACAATGAAGTATATGGAAACTTTTGTGCTGTGGCTGTTGAAGAAACGGGGAGCAAGTAACGATAAAAGTATATTTTTGGAATTCCAGCCGTGGGCTACAGCAGCATCCTCAACTTTGCTGGCATGCACATTTCACTGTTTTCACTACCATATTTTGATATGTATATTTCAGACCCACGCTACCATATTTTGGAAATCCCTTGAATGTTATTCAGTATATCTGAATACGCTATAAAAGGAGGTACGTAAAATATATATTCCAGAGATCATGTAAGCTACAGAAAATATTCTATAAACTATCATTTTTCTACCATGTTTATTAATCTGCATTTTCAATTATAGACTTCACTCCTAGCAATGATATGTATAAGCCCGTCTAAACTTGAGTGCTGGCGTCTGTTCGCGAGCACAAATTCCATGATGAAATGGTCTCCGCAGGTTATTTTAAATATTATTCCTAGAATTTGTCGAATGAGTAAAAATTCTGGTAAAGTTTCAATCAAGTTGGGCAACCTGAGCGCATGCTTACCACCTGCTCCATTTTTACAGTGTTAATAGGTACAAAACAAACCCTCCTTAATAGAACACGGAGCTTCAACATCAAATTATTATACCAAGTGGCCATAGCTCAGTTGGTAGAGCGTTGGCTTAGCAACGGGAAAGTCCTGGGAAGGATTCCAGTAGCCACTCTCTTGTCTGAAGATGATCCAGGGTTTTCGTCAGTCACACTACGCAAATGCTGAGGTGATACCTACTAAATAAGCCCTTGCTGACTACCTTCCAACATCCTCTGCTCTACTCTATGTCGGCCTGAGCGTGGCATGCATAAAGACCATGTCTATGATAAAAAAATAATAATGACAAGTTATAATATCAGAAGAACAAAATAACTCACCTAATTCAAAAGTTTCGAAAATGCGCATGAGGCATAATTCAAGTTAGTATTATACAAAGTGCTCAGGAAATAGTACAATCTAATGAAGATATAATTATATATCTTTCCTCCTTCCTGGTGCTCACAAAGCGAAGAACGTTATCGAAGAACGATAGTGGAGCAATGAGTATTTATCGTGCAACATTACATCAAGAGTGGAAGTTACGACTTTCAAAAAGACTTCCCCACAGAAACAGCTGCATCGAATAAATCTAGAATCTAGTGCCAATACGACAAGTTTGAAAAAGCTTCACCAGAAAATGGCACGGTGATAACAGAGCAAAAAATGTATAATACTCTAGAGTATTAATGCAAAAATCCGTTCGGAGGCTTTCAAGTTAAAGCGGTCTACCTGTCTGTTGTGCTTGTAAAGCGTTGAAGGCATCATTAATAATGTATTCATATATTATTTGCTCTTGTGGAGTGTCGAGAAGTGGAGTGGTTACTGCTAGTCAGATGAAGTACTGGTCACGTATGGTATTGCCTGTGTGGATGCATAAATATCTAGCCGGCCGGGTAACCATGCGGTCTACGGCGGTAGGCCAACAACTTGAAGGTCCCTGGTTCGAGTACCGGCAGAGGCATGGGTGTGGATTTTAATGGCAAGGGGCGAATCGTGAAGGGCCGAAGTACAAAGTTACTAGACTGGCCCATATAAAAATAAAGTTGATTTAAAAGCATAAATGTCCAGAATTTTCAATTATGGAGGAAAATCCTCAAATGTTGAATGAGATGGCCCTTCACTCACTCACAAATTTGGCATGTGGTGCGCTTTCCTGCGACAAAGAATTTTCGATGTTTTCTTTTGTGAAACAGCTTAGTGATCGTTACAGTACGCTGGGGGAATAATTTGAGATTCCGTTTTCAAAGGAAAACATTGATAGAACATGATTTCAACAGGACAATGCAACAGGGCAACAATGGGTTACTTTGAATTTATGTTTCCACAACAACTGATTTTTTTAAATGTTGCTCGTAGGATTCCACAGGTTACCATTAGCTATCAATTCGACTGATAAAAAGGTGACAAATATAACACGACGTTTCGTAATATTCTGTGAAGACTTATCAGAGCACAAGAGAAGCAAAGAAATGAAAACCGTGACAAGTAGAGCACAACGTTCGCAATCTTTTTGCGAAGGCTTAATCACAGCACAAGAGAAGTAGGTGGTTAAAAGGAGCGATAAATGTTGAAAATGAGAAGAGAAGAAAATAAGAACCAATTGAAAAAATAAACATGCAATATACAGAGTGAGAAATAAGAATCTAATGAATAAAACAACTGGAACAGGTGCAAATTGGTATAATTACAATATTAGTTCATCCGTCTCAAGCAGTTGCCAAAATTTACAGAAACAGTCTTTTCTTTCTTTGTATATACCTAAAGGACAACGTATATTCAAATCGTTTTGACTGAATTAAATGAAAATAAGATATCGACTGAAACATTACAAACATAATTCGACATTACACATTACAAGTGTTTGCAAACATAATTCGTGGTGTGCATTTGTGTGAAATTGACAATAGTGGACGTTTATAGTACTTCATATAAAACATGTATATTAATTCTTTTGGTTAAATTTCTATCTGAAAATTGTATTTTGAGAAGTCTCACACTATCGCAATATTATTCGAAATGAATCTTATAATATTCCAAAGGAGTTTTCAAAAGGTCTAATTGCTTCATTAATTGGAAGAATACTTTCTGGTATTGTTTCGACCGAAAAGAGTGTCAGATAGAACCACATCATTTGTAAGATACTTCATATTAGTGTCTGAATAATACAAACTGCTATATAGGAACAAATTGGCAAAAAAATGTAGGTAAATATTCAGAACACGAAAACATGAAAAATAGAACTGGAAAACTGTGTTACTAATATTATATATAAAAAGAAATTGAAGTTGTACTGTTCGCATTATACGGTAATTTTAGTTTCCTTTACGTTTTATTTACAATTTAAAGGTTTAAATTTTATCTTTCAGGTCCCTTACTACTATTACTAATGATTGACACGAAAACGTGTACATAAGCTGTGCACTCACCTTTCGAAAGTCATACTTCCCTTCTCCAGATTAGCTGAGATTAGTTTGTGTTTGAAATTAAGTTTCACATTGGGAAATTTCTCTGCCGCTAAAACAAATATGGTTCAAATATTAGTTGTTACTTATAAAACTTATTTTTTAAATTCTTAAGAATTACTGTGTTAAACTAATACTGTATCAGAAAAAACGTTATATCTCTTGAAATGAAACCATTGCAGAGTATATGCTTCTTAAATTTGCTTTATTGCATCTACTATTAACTTGTTATGGGTTAAGTCTGCCTTCTTTCTTTGTTGAAGAAATTAAGTTTGATTTTCAAAACTTCTTAAACCTTAAGTTATATTGTTAAAGTATATTATGGGATCTGAGAAGGAAAAACCAACAACAACATAACTGAAAACGTGAAGAACATACCGTAATTATTAGAGTAAGGGTGGGTGACTCTGGCACTATCGTAAACGAGTGTTTGTCACACGCTATGTCACATATATTCATTAAATAATGCTTTGTTTCCTATCTATAATCACTCATGTATCAACACACGAAAGTGTGAGCAATTACAATGACTTTCCAACTTTTTATTACATAAATAGTGAACACATGCTATAATCCATTCACCTGAAAGTGGAGGGTGACTCTGCACATGTGGAGAGTGATACTGAACGATCTAACTAAAGTATTTTATATTATTATTACTACAATTACACTATTATTGATATATTTTGTTAATAACAAAATAAAAGAAAAAATGTTATATACGTCTAAGGATAATCCATATATGACCGACATTCAGCTCAGAGAAGTGGAGCGATTGAATTGTTCAAATAAATCTTCGATTTGATATTCCCAATCCATTAAGTTACACTCATTTTTCACATTTGATTTTTTCAATTTCTTCACCCCCATATGGCACATGAAAGCATACTTTACATCCATGCCACTACATCTATTCCGAAATATTTGAAGAACTTGCTTCATAGAATGAACGGCCATAAAATCCACAATGGTCATTATTCCCACTGGCGTATTTGGCCTGGTACTGTTTCTTTTCCTTATGAAGACTCTTGACGTAATCTGGAAAAGTGATAATGGCAGCCCGTTGTTGCTGTCTCATTCTCTTTCCTGGAATTTTAACTTTTCGATGTAGAACAATCTCATGCTTTGCTCCGTGCTCACGTGTCCTCTCAGTGCATTGCAATGCAGGGTTTCGTTCAGATATCTGCTGTTAGCTTTTCAGCTGGCCACCCACAAGAACCTCCTCTCGTTATGTTATTGATAATTTCGGATCACACACATATTCAAGTTTTACGTTGGGATTGAAAGCGAATATTCCATATGCTTTAAGACTCTGACAAGCGTTTACAATTGTTCCTCCTCTTCCCATTTTCTGCTAAAAGAATGTGCCATACAAAGACATGGCAAATTCGTATCTAGTTAGTTTCCTTTCAGTATTGGTTCGAACTTTTGTATTTACAACATTAGAATCATGGATTTTAAGGTGCTTAAATACATACACACAGTGGTGCCTCTTTCGGAATTTCCTATTTTGTCGACGCTTCATGTAATATACAATTGCCTTCTTTAGAGCAATATCCAATTGACTCCAAATGTCTCTTAGAGCAAACCCCATTGCTTGTTCCGTGTATGTGCTTAGAACACCCGCCAACCCTCTTGTTAATTATTGATATCTGAAACAATGAGGTAACATAGCTAGCTTGGTTTCCAGATTATCGTTTGAACTGTTCAGAGTTACCCCAGTACTCAAAGTTTCAAAGAACTTCCTTTGATGGCCGATAGATAGTACACATATGTTTAAACATTGCATCTGCATGTGGTCCTGCTATCACACTAGCTTACGATGAAAAGAGCATAAAGATTCCCACACAAAATAAGAAATTAAACCTTACTTACACATACCTAACCTTTAGAAATCCAGATATTTTGTGATTCTAGTTTTCTACACATTACTTCTATGCTTCCTTACTCAAGACATTTAATTGTAGGAATGTTCTTAAGCGTCAGACCTTCCTACATTGTTTCAGTTCAACTGCAGACAAAATGCTTTCTGTTTCTGTCAATGACGAGAACAAACACACAAGTTTACTTGCGTTCAGAGTCACCCTCCGTTCAGAGTCTCCCAACCCTACTCTATATGATAAAAGACAGAATGATTGTAATGAAAATATTTCAAGTTTTGTGCGAATTTTTAAGTTGTATTACTAAATTTTACATCCTTCGATTTCCTAGTTCATTACATAGAAACCTTCAATTAGGTAAAGGGAAAATTTAGAGTTTTATGTTATAATCTCCTTTATAATATCATTCACAGTTAGAATTTCTCCAGATTTATATTAATTTCACCGCTTGATCGATCCTGAAATGATATTTCTTGAATGATAGACTACTAAGCGCTACACATTAAGTACCACACGAAGTACGTTATATTAAGTACCACCTACTAGCATGTAAACTAATAATAATGCAGAATAAATAGTAATATACAACTGTCATCATCATTTGTATTGTTCTACCAGAAGCAGAAGATACGTTAAGCACTGTCCATTTAGGCCCATCCATTGTCTTAGCATCCTATCTTTTCTCTCTCTTTCCCCTAAACCATACCTTCAATATCATCTCTCAGTGTGGAATCCCTAATATAAATAATGTCCTAATCAGTTCATTTTTCTCTTGTTTCTTGTCTCGATTTTCGTTTCTCTCTCTTCTATCCTCTTAAGCACTTCCTTATTACATATCTTCTGTGTTTATGACATTTCGAATGCTTCTTTCGTCAATCTTTCATAGTCCAAGTTTCGGCTACTCGTAAAATAGTTAATCGATCTTCCTCTCAGTAAATGTCTCTTCCGTGATATTCCTATTCTTACCTTTATTTCTTTTACACCCTTCATATTTTCACTTTCCACACCTCTTCTACTTGATCTCTTCTAACTTTTATGTTGGATGTTATTCCCTTTGTTAATCTTATGTTGGCTGTAATTACAATTCCCTTCATTTTCTTTACGTTCATCTCCATGTCATATTCTTCAGTATACAGCTTTCGAGTTCCTGACAACTTCACAAAAATCAATCATTTACAATCTCACATTGTCTTTAGGAATGACATGAGATCTAGTACGTGCATAATTTGGCAAATGATATCGAGCAACAGAAATTCAAAATAATGAAGTAGAAACGAAGTTGGATTGACCTTAAAACCAATGACGCGATTTCGGAATGACTAAGGGGTCTCAACAAAGCGAAAATCACCTGTATCAATTATCTTAAGTAGAATTTTGAGAAAAATCTAATTATTTCTTTTAAATACGAGGCGTTAAATTTCTAAACAAATTATATCCTTTAATATGCAATAAAATTATATACGTTCACCGTAGTATCCTGTATAAACAATTTGTAATATTGAATTAAGTGTGTAGTGTTGCGGGCAGAGCTATTACCACGTTTCTACTCATATAACGGCGTATTGATGGATTCGTTTGGTTGTCGTTTACTGATTCTATTTACTAACTGTAAGCTTTAAATACCCAAATAAATAAGGTAAAATCTTTACGAATTTGATATTTATCATATTTCAAATTAAGATGCTAATGGTTCTCTAATGTCTTGATATCTTGATCTAGTGTTCATAATTAAATTATAACATACAGTATATGTAATTCAGTCTTCTCCAACGCCTAAAAGAAGGATAATATTTATAATCAAAAACAGAATTTTCAGCTGGGCTACTTTTTATTTTATATTTAAATACGTTTATTCAGGGTGTGTTCCAGTGTATTCCAACTAGAAAGACCTAAAGCCACAATAAGGTTCTCCTTTAAACTCAAAAACACGATAGCAAGTTTAAAACCCTAACCTAGTGTGCCTGCTTCCTATAAGACTTTTTCAGATGACGTCGTTGTGTAAGACCATATTTGGTATATATTACCCTAAGAAATGACACGAAAATAAGACCAGTTAGTCAAACAATACAAGTGCAACGAGAATGGTACAAAGAGAAATTGAAATTTGAAATAAAATTTATTCCGCGTTATCTGACTTCCATCGGAGAATAGTTTTCAGATTGTTATTGTTGGCTATTCTCTCCAATACACAGTACTGTATCACGCATTAGAATTAAAACTATACTACAAAAAACGTTAATGATAACTTCAGTGAAAATATTTTTCCACATCTTACGTTCTAGTACATGACATCACCACAACTTAATTATGATTTTCCTAGGATATTATTTGGGAATTCTGCAAAAGAAAACGATGTGATCTTAACATTTATTAAGTATTTTTGTCAATAATTTTAAAACTTGTTTAAAACAAATGGCATATTTGAAATATTAAAAATATACGTTTTGTTATTCTAAGAAAACAGATACTTAATTCGAAAAAAAAAGTCAAGAAATATTAGTTAATATTCTTACCTGAGAGAAGAACCATATTTAAATATCGACGTTCCACTGAATATATACACTACAAAGAGAATGAATATACAATATAATATTTAAGTTACAAATGAGTGTAAAGAGTTGGTAATTTCTGTAAAGCTACTTAGTCCTAACTTATATGTTTCCTAAAGGACTATATTTTTTTCAAACATTGTAGTTCACTTTTAATATAACATACTGCATTCTATTGTTTGTTCTTTATAATGTTTATACTACTCCAGTATTTTTTTCAAACAATTTTTATTAATTATAAATATATTTGTTGTCCAAATATAAAAATAATGTTAAAATTATGTGTATGTTAAAATGATGTACTTCATCTCTTTTTCCGTATGGAATAAAACGTAGTGTTCCATCCAGACTATGAATCATGCGTCCATACATTGGAATTGCGTGGTTCTTGATGATTGCGTCCTCCAATCCCACTACTCTCAAAGCAGCCCTGCCTCGTGTGGACATCGCCAGATTAATTGTTCTTCCGCGCATTTGTGGAGTGCTCCTAATATCTGGATTTAGAAGAACAAAAATATGTTAGTTTCTGCATAACTTTAACAAGATTTTCAATGCATACATTTGTAGTGTGGTCATAAAATCCCATTCCATAGCAATCTCTCGTTAATCATCTGTTACTTTCTTCAGGTATATTAAAATATGCAAGATACATTTTGAACCCTGAGAAGAGAATTTCAAGAGATGATTGTGTGGTAGTAATTGCTAGTAATTGTGACTGGTTGCGGAAAGTATCCCGGAACATCCAGAACGTGAATTACTTTTGTTATGTATCTGTCTACCTCTCTGTGGTGAAGTTAAGAAAACAAATGCAGTGAACATGGTGCTCACAGTTCCACACCAATTTCCGATGTTACACATGAAATTATGTCTGTAGTCCCAAGAAATCCGTGAAACGACTCAGCAAGGTATTTGCATTCTTGCGATAAACGATGCAGAAATAATATTCTAGATGATACTGTAAAGAATGCGAAGTTACACTAAATAAGTTGCCGCATCTGCAGACACTAATCATGGATGATACAAATAGCCATGTTAAATAGTCCATCTTACCTTCTATGAAAATTCTTCAGTTGCGTGAATATAAAACAGCCAAGGCATCTTCTGCAACAGCTCCATGAGACAAGCGTAATATCGATGATGATGCTACTCTGCTTAACACGGTTCCCTGAAACTCCGTGCTGCGCTCAAAACATACTTGCTTGGATTGTAATCAACAACACTTAGAAGATCCTTTTTCGTTTAGTCGTATGGAATGGAACTTTATGACCAGCCTGCAAATGTATTAGAGGAGACCTAACTTCGCCCGGTACCTATTACTTAACGTGGATCCTGGATCAAATTTTGTTTAATTGTTCACATATTTATCTGCATAAATAATATACGATTTATTGAGGCTCAACAAAGACGTCACAAACACACACACCGGGTGTCCGGCCGGAAAGTCCTGCACTAAACTGAAACCACCCATGGGCTGGGGAGCAATTTGATATAGAAAACCAACGTCCGAAACCCAGCCGTTACGCCTCTGTGAGCAATCGAAATTTCGAGAAAAGGTGGCAACGACGCGCAATTAGAAGCAATGGGTTCGGTGTCTGGATCTGTGTGAGGTTCAAGCACTACGGATGCCAGGAAATCAAACTAATTTTATTAGGAACAAACATTTGGGTACAAGGTAATTATAGACTTTCTACACGTTTGTACGTCTGTACTGTGCAGTTGATACAAGAAACGACAGGGAAAATAAAATAAACGGAAATCGGCACTGAACTTAACAATAACATTAGGTACTTGTGCTTATTTTATCTCCTTGTTCCAAAACAAGAGAACAGGTTTCACCTTCTGTCTCAATTACAGGCATTGCTAAAAAGTACCTCCCTGGATATCACCTCGAAAACAAAGGTGCAAACGGTTAATAAGCGACGCATGCATTTGTCCAAACAAATTTGCTGCGTTGTCTCTAATTATTTTTGCTGCGTCTGCTTTTCCAGCCATTAATTCTTCGTCACTTTCCAGTTCCTTGCCATTGTACACTAGTTCCTTATGTATCCCCACAAGAAAAAATCAATGGGAGTAAAGTCAGGGGAACGAGGAGGCCAGGGAACAGGATGCGACCAAATGCGAGGAAGCCAACACTTGATCATTGAGCTACGGGACTAAGAGGCGCCTGTAGTGCCGGATATCACACACAGCTCCAGACACCGCATCCATTGCTTCTAATTGTGTGTCGTTGCCACCTTTAGTAGAAATTTCAATTGCTCACAGAGGCGTTACTGTTGGGTTCTGGACACGGGTTCCCTATCTCAAATTGCTCCCCATCCCCACCCCATTGGTGGTTTCAGTATGGTGCAGGACTTTCCGGACACCCTGTATATATATATATATATATATTGTAACGTATTTTACGTTCCATATAAATTCAGTGTTTTCACCTACCCTGAATTACCTTATATCAAATCACTCTTTGGCTATTAATTTTATACGTCATGCACTCAAGAAAATAGTTTCCGCGTTTATTTAAAAACAATAATCAGAACTTTCATATATATAAGCTTAAAAGATAACAGATTCAATTATCGCTATGGATTCAGAATTTTGTATAGTCCGCATTTTTATTTAAATATAAATAAGATTAACATGTGTGTGTGTATACAAACCAAGGTAATCTGGAAAGAAAGATTTGAACATTGAAATTCATAAATGTATATGTGTGTATGTAAGTTAAGATTTGAAGTATGTCACGTAAGGCTGTGACGTCACTTCACCAGAGGTATATAAGTAGGGCCAGGACGATTCGAAATCAGTTCCTCCTGGTACTGACCTGCGGGCCAGACAGCATCAAACTCTCTGCTTGGTGTTTCCTCTTTAGGACCGTAGTCCACTAATAAATTCTTATTATCTAATACTTCTTTGAATATTCATTACTAGGCTCATGCTTATCATATTTCTTTATTGCCATACGCTTTATTCATCTTTATTACCATTCTCTTTTACCTTATTCTCCAACTCCAGAACGCCTTCAGCCAGGCGGCCGGAGTTCCCATTTACCTTGTCCTGTGATTGCACGTTTTCAGACAAGCGGGTAGTTACAAATTGCTGTTGAACGACTTCAGTCAGGCGGTCAGTGGTACACAACCTATCTCTAGTCGCGGCACGCCTTCAGACAGGCGGACCAAGGCTATTAACCTAATAGCATCCATCCTAATAGCAGCCGAACGACTTCAGACAGGACGGCGGTCGTTTACCTTTCTCTTGTATGCCTTCAGACAGTCAGACAAGAGAACGTATCCATCCTAGGTATATTGCATGCCTTCAGACAGGCAGGTGTATACTACTCATAATCTTTCATAGCTTCTTTTTCATATGTCCTCTTGTGTATTATTAATATAAAATTGCCTTTCAGCTTTTGATTAGCGTTCAGTAATCCCATACCCAGAAGCCGTGGCGGAATATTGTGATGTTTGCTGTATTTACTCCTGGATGATAGGTACCCTCTACGAGACTTTACTATATATATTCTGACTCAAAGACTGATTTTCTCTGGATATTTTAGTGATTCTGTCGTCATCCTCTGATTGATAATAGTTTTTAGGAGTGGTTTCCTTATTAATATCTACCTCCCTAGTGGATCGGTTTCTTTCTGTTGGTCGATAAGATATGCTTTTCCTAAATTCTTCTACTTTCCCTTCTATTTCTACTGCTATTCGTTGTTTTTCTGTTTTCTTGTTATTTCCCATTGAGAGTTTTAGGTCTATTATTTCGGTTTCCGCAGTAACTAATCTTTCTTCTGATATTTCTCCACTCTTTTCTATAGTGTTAAGTCTTTCATCACGGACGTTGAGTTTTCTTTCTACAACATCAGTTTGGAGTTTGTTAAAGTTATCTTGGCATTCCTGTTGGTAACCATCGTTTTTTTTCTTGTATTTTGGTAAGCCTTTCATCTAGATTACCTAGTCTTTGGTCTATTCTCTTATCTTGATTATTGAAATCTTGCTTCAAACCCTTAAAGTTTTCCTTCATTTCGCTGAAGTTTTCCCTAAATATCTGGTCTTGCTTGCTGAAATTCTTCTCCATCATCTTCATCAATAAGTCAATGCTCGGAGTTACTTGCATTTCTTTTTCAGATTAAGTAATTGTAATACCCTTTTCACCTGTTTCAGTCATTTTT
>JAGDQP010016066.1:0-41302 GCA_022664845.1 Lepisma saccharinum | reverse complement strand
ATGGCGCCAGGTCTGGGGAGTACGGCGGGTGCGGAAGGATGTCTCATTCAAGCGATTTCAAGGTGTCTTTCACTGGTTTTGCTGTGTAACACAATCATTTTGCCATGTCTTCGGGCCCATTCCCGTCGTCTTTCGATCAATGCGTGATTTAAATTAATCATTTGTTGGCGATAGCGTTGTGCATTAACGGATTCGCCGGGCTTCAAGAGTTCATAATACACAATACCGCTCTGGTCCCACCAGACACAAAGCATGGTCTTCTTGCCGAAGCGATTTGGCCTTGGTGTTGAAGGACCGGCTTCGCCAGGTGAAAGCCACGATTTTTTCCGCTTCGAGTTTTCAAAATAAATCAATTTTTCGTCACCCGTCACAATTCGATACAAAAAGGATTTTCTTTCGTGGCGTTGAAGCAGCATTTTACAAGTGTCTTTGCGATTTTCCATTTGACGTTCATTCAAATTGTGTGGGACCCATTTACCCAGTTTATTGATCTTCCCCATTGCTCGTAAACGTCTGCTGATTGTTTCTTGTGACACATTTAATGTTTTTGCCAATTGCTGTTGAGTTTGAGTTGGGTCATCCTCCAATAACACCTGCAATTGCTCGTTTTCGCACTTTTGTGGTCTACCAGAGCGCGCACTGTTTTTCACATTGAAATCACCACTTTGAAATTGTCGAAACCATGTCTCACATGTTCTAATCGATGGACCGTGTTCACCATATGTTTCTACCAGGACACGATGGCTTTCAACAACCTTTTTCTTTTGATTAAATAAGAAAAGCAATGCGTGCCGCAAATGTTGCAAGATACGGGGTTGCATCATGGTTTGCAGATGAGTTACTTGAGAGTTTGTATTTTAAGAGTCCACTTGCATATTTTAGGTTATTGTTTTCTAAAATCGTCAATTAATCGAGAGAAGTTTTTCTTTCATATCTTTGTTATTTGGATCTTTCCGTTTGTTTCTGAATTCATATGTGAGTATTATGTCCTCTTAAACGAACCTCGCCGTTATGCATGTGGATTGACTGAGTTTCCTACAGAGTATTTCATTAGGAGAGTATTTGTTTTCTACGTGTTTGTAGGTAAAAGTTTAGGGCATTTCCCTTGTTTCATTTTTTGTAATACATATTTTTATTAAGTTTTGGGTATTAAGCTGTTTGTTTGGTGAAATCTGTTTGTTTTTTGCAGCAATATTATGCTGCTATGTTTAGCTTCGAGTGTTTGAAGTTTTTTTTCATCAGAAATGTTGTACTAACTTGGTAGTCATTCCTGAAGGCTTAAATAATTTTTTGTAGTATATGTGAGTTTCATACACAAATTTGGTACTGCACATTTTCATCTCCCGAAAAATATATTGGTTTCATCATTTGATAATCTTTCCAGGTGAGTACCTGTTATCTTGAACCAATGTGGCTTGCAGTATTTGGTGGTTGCATTTCATTTTTTGGTTTTGACTCGGTTTTATGTTTGTTAACTATGCACTAGTAGTATTTGAGTGCGTGTAATTAAGCAGCAGCGTAGTCCACAGTAGTGGTTAATAATACGTGTTATCTTTTTAATATGTAAGTTTTTGTAATAAGTTTGACATGGGTGATAGTGGGCCCCTTTTTTTGTACATTGTTTAGAAGTTCAGTTCTGGAAAAAGACCAAACATTGGTGTTTAGTATGCTCAGGGACACAAAACCTAAGCTTAGAGTATCCTAATAGAGCAGGGTTGTTATATTCTTTGTAATTGTTGTTCATTTGTGTTTTGTCTCTAACACAGAAGTATTCGGGAATATTCCACGAATAATCCATGAATTCTTAAGATTCAATGGAATAGATTGTGCTTGTATCATTTTGTGCTGAGGATAACCACAGAAGTGGTATAGCAAGGGGAAAACCTGCTATCTTTTCTTGTCTAGTATTAATGTTTCGCCTAAGCGGCAGGTCCTTTCAGGTTGATTTTTTTCTTCATCGTTTACTATTGTTTCAGGCAGGATGAAAAAATCTTTTTGAACAATATTTATTTTATAAGTTCTGGCTTGATCGTGTCCAGAATAGAATTCTATGACAAACGTTTGTTACTGCCGCGATTTACTTGTGCGTTCCGTGAGCCATAGAGTTAGTGAGTAATTTGTTTAATAAGGAGTTAAGCAACCCTCAAGGGTTCTTATCTATTTTTGTGTTTACAAATGTTAAAATTTCCCTATAATTTTAGGGCGAGTTCGCCAAGTTCCTGCGAGAAGGTTTATATTTTTACCCCAGACAGGAATCGACGTAGTGTTCCCAGAGTTTTTGCTGGGATTGTAGCCCTTTTCATTGAACAAAGAAGTTGGTAATCGAGTAAACTGCGAAACTATTTGAAGTGTATACTTCAATGTTTTTGTTTTTTAAAATATAAATTTTATATTTGTACTAACTTCAGGTGGCTACTTGCGCGCTACTTCATTCATCAAGTATCCAAGCAGGGGGCACAGGGGTCCACCCCCGGGAAATTTTTGAAAATTAGCTTCTCAAAATCGCGGTTTAATGCTATTCCTGACAGACGACAGTAAAATTGCTAGTTCGACATTAGAATCCCCCAAAAGTTTTTCTCAGTGGCGCAACTTGCGCCATACATCCCCCTGTGGGCGGCCCTGGTTAGAACGCATTCATTTTAAAGGCACTTTAATTGCATCAACCCTCGCTAAACTCCCTAATCGTTTATTCCTCTTCCTTGTTCCCACTTATGCCTTTGATTTCTCATAAGTATATGAGAATGCCCATTTCTCATAATGCCTTTTTATAAAAACTTTGCTCATTTCTTATACAAAACTTATAATAAGTTCTATAGTTCTTCATTAAAGTCTAAAATTACAAGCAATATACTGATGGGGCAGAAATAATTATATTTTTTCCATAGTGATTGGAATGCGTTATGGAAGTATATAAGCATGCAAAATTTTGACAAAAGTGTGAGAATACCGTTATGCTTTCAAATTGCTGAAAGAAATGGGAAGCATATACACAGTATTGGGCACTGGGATGGAGGCGTTGCTATTTTTAGGCTATGATCTTTGTGGCCACCAAATTGAATTTCGATTGACTTTCTTAAAAAGGGAAAAAGATCACGTAATATGTTATTCTGGGTTAGAATTTGACGGGAAATACATTTCTGAAGTCACGTTTGCTGTAGATATATTATTGTGAAATATCCTTGTACGATTTGCATTCCAAAGGAAATTTATTCAGTTTATGAAGATATGTCCCAGCTGTCCCACAAATAGAATACATACTGGCCTAAGTAATAATATGTCAAATCCTTTTTGAGATTAGTCGACAAGAGTCTGAGATGCTTTAAGGCGTTACATATGGAAACAAAATAACATTTGGAAATTCAAAGCGAATTGAATCAAGGTGACACTGTAGCGGTACTATTTTTAAACTTTGTATTAGAAAATGCGATTCTAAAATAAAAGAAAAGAAAACGGACTAATACTGTGGGGCTTAAAGCAGCTGTTTCTATACGGGGATCCCGTAGATTCAGTAGAGGACGATATAGATGTACTATAAACTAACGCCGGTATCTTTGTAAAAGATTGAGATGGGGTAGGCCAACAGGTGAACGTAGAGAAAACAAAATGTATGATAACAATCCGAGACACGGAGTGTGGAGGAAATACAAACATAGTAGTTAAAGGAAAAACATAGAGTATGCGAAAGGAAAAACGAGGTGACACGAGAAATAAAAATATTAAATACCACTTAGAATGGGGCAACGCATTATCTATTAAGTCCAGAAGCTCCTTACCTCATTCATAATGTAAAGAAAGTTAAAATTTACAAAACTTATTCAAAAATTTTGGCCGTTTTGAAAATTAACCTTTTTGTTTGTACACCCCGGGGCCCGGTTAAATATTTGTTTTGGTCTGGCTGTGTTTCGGCCAAACAAACATGACAGAACATTCTATAACTTTTGCACCATACTAAAACTCAACTTTCTATGATTTTTTTTTTCGGGGGCTCAAAACTTCAATTTGTTAGAAATTTGTGTTTGAGTGCTTTGCAAAAGTTGAATGTTGTGTTTGTTTGTTCACCGAGACATAGTCGGATCAAAAGATATCTAGCCAAACCCCGAAGCCGGAGAAAATGTTTAGTTTTGAAAACGAACAAAAGCGTTTGACGGTAAAACCAGGCCGTATTTGACATGGCTTCATTTCGTACCAATGCACAACTTTTCCTAACTACTCGTATCCCAACATGTGGAAACTGGTATCATATTTTATTACTATTTTTGCAAAAAAAAATGCCCTTTAGGGGTACAGGGGCCCTGTTAATTATTGTTTTAGGACGGTCATATTTGGCATGGCTTTATTTCGTACCAATGCACAACTTTTGATGACTACTTGATCCCCAATATCTAAAGAAAATTCGGCCCACCCTGATGGACAGGCCATGTAGTTCGGATAGGGTTAAAACGAAATCTATATTCTATCGTGGTTGGGAAACCGGACGGAAAGAGGCCGTTGGGAAGAGCGAGAGATCGTTCGGAGAAGGGAATTGTAGAGGTATTGATTCGTGATGAAAACTGGCGACTTCGTATTGCTTAGAGTAGAATCCAATGGCGAACGTTTGTTATTGCGGTGATGAACTTCCGAACTCATAGAGTTAGTTAGATTGGAAGGCTCAACTATAAAAGAATAAACTTTGTTTCTTTTTAAGAAATCTTGGAACCTTTACCTCTTGAAGTTTTCTACATTATTTCTTGAAGGCGAGAGAAAAATAACACATCTAAAGCTGTTAGATCATTTTGAACTGTATTATCGGCGAGAAAGTGTGTACGAATATATTTATAAATATAGTTAATTTAATTTTATCCAATATGCTAGCCGAAAATGGTATATATGTTTTTGATGTGGAAGGTCGGAAGATAACTGTTGTATGTGCACTTTTGTTTGCAAATTTATGGTACACTTTTGCTTTTGCTATTTATAAGCATAAATTAGTTTCTGGTACACGAAACTTCTTTTTCGGTTATTGATTAACAGATATGTAAATCTTAGGGGCTTGGTGCAGAAATGGTGTAACTCAGAAGTACATATTTTAAGTGTTTTTTTTTTGCTGTTATATTTAAATAGATAAAAAAAAACACAGCTCTACATCTGAAAAGATCACCCTAACTGCCTCCAATAATTTTTTTGGCAATAATACTGGACCATGTACCTGTAACTTGCGGTCCTTTTTTCTAATCAATTTTGTAATCTCCTTATTAACCTTGATATATATATATATATATATATTAGGGTGGTCCTTATATACAAGAATTTTTTTCTTTTTTAATTATTCCGAGTCTTACCCTCTAAATATGTTCTCTCTAATAAAAAACGTAAGTAAGCAAAATTTTAACTTGTTTACACAATTTTAAACCGTGCCGCATCGACCTTGAAATTGGGAAGTCCTGCTGAGGCCTGCCAGTTACGACTTGTTTATAATAGCAAACAATACAAACAGTAATAATTATGCAATAAATGCATGCAGCATTGCAGCTGCAACTTTTATACAATGAGTGTACGAAGCCGGATGGGGTTGGCAGGGGGCAGGAGGTTTGGATAGGTACGTGGACACTTTTGTTGAATTGTGTTATTCATAACCTAATTTACAGAAAAAAACACCACTTAAACCACTTGTTCTCTCCATTTATACGCGCTAAAATGTTAACATTTGCCCAGAAGCAGAGAATTAAAAAAAAATAGCGAATTCCGAAATTTAGAAACAATGGACGATATATGGCGGCCAAGTCGCATATAGTATAGATTATTCAGGTTCCAATCTTGATACGATTGAAACTGTGATTGCATGCCGAACAAAGAAAGGATGTATACATTAACGTTGCTTATGATACTCCGGTGATACTCACGGCTTATTAGCGATTCCGAAATGAATTAACCGGTAATACTCATGGGAGCAAAGGTGTTATTATTGTCTTAGTATCAGAAGGGTTTCAGTATAATTTTGTTGAAGTAGTAGTGGTAAAAGATTTATATGTGTGAAAAAAACGTTTTTCATTACATATAATTTGCCCGTTGAGTTAGTGATCTTTTTACAATATTGAATTGGCAACCAAGGAGACAATAGCAGGACCAAGCACAAGCACGCGGAGTACGCTGTCGCTGACAAATACGGAAGTTTGGCTAATCGGAAAACCAATTAGCTCGATTGGTGGTAAGAAACTTCCTTCAAAAGGCGATGTCCTTCGACGTTTGTTTTTTCTAATTCCAAAAGACGGTCATACACTGAAAGACGCCTACAGATATGTGGTCAACGAGGTGCTGAAGTTCTGGGAGATGGCTCGAATACCCACCATGGCAGCATATAACATAATCCCGAAGGTTGAGGAGGAATATGCGAAGTGGCGCACTCTTCAGAAAAACAAATCCCGACGATCGTCATCACAGGAGAAAATGGAAAAAGATTTTAAAGCGGATTTGGAAAATCTCTTTGATATTGTCCATGCAAATGCCTTACAAATGATTAGAATTGAAGAGGATAGAGAGTTCCTGTTGGCCCAGAGAGAGGAAGGAAGGAGAGGGTAAATGGCGGGAATTCACAAGCAGTTTGCTGCCCAGGAAGACCGAAAGAAAGAAAGAGAAGAAAAGTATCAACGATTCAGAGAAAGGAAACAAGAAGAGGAATAAGGTAGTAAGGGGCTGAGCACCTTAGATGAACTAGATTTCTCCAGTAGCAGTACTGAAGACGACGATGAGGAGAAAGAAACAGCGCTTGTTGAACCGAAAAGAAAGACACGAGGAACGAAATCCATTGTTACACGGCTTTGGCAGCTGCCTTGGACCGTACGAAAGTGAGCGATCGCGTTGCTGTCCATATTCTGTTTGCTGCTGCTTCCAGCCTTGGCGACGAACTGGCACTCAATCGAAGCACAATACGCAGGAAGAGGATGCAAAATCGCAAGACAACAACCGACGTTCTGAAAGAATCTTTCTCCCCGGATACCCCCCTAATTGTACACTTTGATGGAAAGATCTTACCAGCTCTAACTGGCAACGATAAAATTGACCGCATTGCAGTGCTTGTGTCTGGGGGAGAAGTAAACAAGTTACTCGGCGCTCCTGGTATTCCTTACGGTACAGGCCTATCCGTGGCAAATGCAGTAATAGGATGCTTAGAAGAGTGGAATTTAATTGACAAGGTGCGAGGATTGTGCTTCGATACAACCGCCAGCAATACTGGAAAAAAGAGCGGAGCTTGCACTCTGATAGAAAATAAGTTAGGGAGGGAGTTACTCAATCTAGCATGCAGACACCACATCATGGAGATCATCGCAAGTGCGGTCTTCACTGAATGTCATAACTACTCATCGGGCCCCAACATCGCAATCTTCCAACGTTTCCAGCAGGCGTCGAAGAATATAAATTCTGAAGATTATCTAATGATCGAGGAAGAAGTTAATGAGAAAGATGTCATAGTGGATTTTTGTCAGAATCAGCTCATGAATATGAATACCCAACCTTGTGACGACTACCGGGAAATGCTTGAACTGGCAATAATATATCTGGCAGGTACTCCTCATAGAGGGATATGGTTCTATAAGCCGGGGGCACTCCACCAGGCAAGGTGGATAGCGAGAGTCATATACGCAATCAAAATTTGTCTTTTCCGCTCTCAGTTCTGTATGAATAAAAGAGAGCTCACGGCTACCCAGAGATTCGCTTTGTTTCCGTCAGAGTGTACATTGGCGCATGGTTCCAGGCCCCTCTTGCTGCAGCTGCTCCTTCCAATGATCTCTCGTTTTTGAAGCAACTTATTTCATTTGAGGACAAGCACATTTCCAAAGCAGCGGTCATAGCCTTCTCCCGTCGCAGGTGGTACTTAAGTGAAGTACTGGTCTCTCTCGCGTTCTTTGATCCGAATATAGATGTCTTGATGAAGAGACAGATGGTTCTAGCATTATCTGAGAATGAGAGCTCAGGGTATGTGTTGAAGAGAATCAATGTTGAACAAGAATTACAAAACTTTGGCGAAAAGACGGTCGCTAACTTTGTTACAAAAGCATGTCGTCGCTTTTTCGACATTTTGGGGATTCCAAGCGATTTTCTTGCATTCGACCGGGAAGAATGGGAAGGCAGACCTGACTATAATGCTTGTAGGGAGGTCGTACGAAAGTTAAAAGTTGTCAACGACTTCGCGGAACGAGGAGTTGCGTTTCTGCAAGAGTTCAACTCCATACTTACAAAGGATGAAGAGCAGAAACAGTACGTGCTGCAAGTTGTGGAAGAACACCGGCGCAAGTTTCCGGCCGCGAAGAAGCCTCGACTGGAGTTGCTTGATAGAGAATGAACATTGAACACTGAGCAATACAGTCATTACAGTGAATAGACTGAAGTGAATACTGAATACTTGAATAGTAAATACACATTACATTATTGAATTTTTTTATAACGTCAAATAAATACCACAATAACAATATTTTCCATTTTACAGTAGGTAGCGCATTTTCGTCTTATTTCACCTATGCGTAATATTGGACAATAATAATAAATTTCAAGGTCGATGCGGCACGGTTTAAACTTTTCCAATCTTACTTAAATTTTGCGTGTAGACAGTTTTCACCACAGAGAATAAAATGAAGAGGTAAGAGTTTAACATTTCATAAATTATTTTTTAAGGACCACCCTAATATATATATATGAGAGCTCCTGCGTAGCCTAGTCGGTAGCGCGCTCGACTTCAGTGCGAGCGGTCCCGGGTTCAATTCTCGGTGGGGGCTCAAAAATTTCGGTGTTAACCCAGCATCGTGAGGACAATTGGGGAGCTGCTGTGAATAAAAGACAGTGGCGAAAAGACAGTCCTCTCCCAACCCGTCTGGTCAGCGTGGGAGCAGTAGACCAACTCCTCCCTTCGGGGAGAGGCCTCATCCACTAGTGGATTGAATATGGCTGTGATTTATTATTATATATATATATATATGTTTTCATAGTTGTATCAAAATGTGGAAGAAAACCCACACGTTTACTTTTATTTGAGTCTAATTCGCGGTTATTAAATACAAAATAACAACACTTTTGTAAGATAAATATAAGCACATGACACAAATACCTCGTCCATGTTTCCTCTTTCGAAATCATAATAGCTGATTCATAAATAAGGTTGTGGATAAAGTTTAGTGACTTCTAAAGCGCCGTGCTTTGGCTGTCAGAAACCTGAATCATATGTTTACAACCACGTAGAGAAAAACAGTAACATATTTAATCCTAAAGCAGCGAAACCAATTAGCGAACTATTATGTTTCAGTTGCTAGGATCGAGAGGCCGAAGCTTATTTAGTAAAGTGATAGTTTAGCAGTCAGAAAACCCTGGAAAAAATCCCAGCGATCAGCAAACCTAATGAGGTATTTCCAAGATTTTTGTCCTCAGCCACAGTAGACAAATGCCGGGATAGTTCGTTAAATTAATGTCTGAGCGATTTTCTTACATATTTCTCCTAATCTATCCATCTAAGCCTAAGTTAGCTTTTAGGTGAGCCCAAATTGTACTTGCTTGCGATCCATGCTCATTCTACAGTAAAGTTCAAATAAATGCAATGAACACTATTGATTTATAAATAGGCACAGTTACAGAATAGCTGTAACAATATCAATATTGACGGTCTGCAAGAAAGCACTATTATTTTCAAAAGAACGATCGCGACAAGGAAACGAATCCCTCCATACTGCCTTCTATTACAGATTGAAAGATAGGCGTTAAAAGGGACAGCCAGCTAGGATGGAAGTAGATGTTCCGTAGTACTTCGGGGTTAACGATATTGCTATTTTATATTTAATTATCTTTATAAATCCTTGAAACTTGGACAATTTGTAACTTACAGAAAATTCGATATTACGCAAATAAAAGAAAATTGCACAATGATAGAAGGACAATAACACTATTCGATAGTTGAATAGTAAGAACTAATTTTACCGATTTAAAGATTTAAAAATTTCAGGTTTAAAAATTGAGTATTTAATTACATGGGAAAACAAATCTAATGGATCCATCAATACATATACTTCTTATGTAGGTGTCTCTGTGTGTGAAGGTTTAAAAGCTTATGAGGCAAAACTAGGTTACACTTAATTCAACTGCACACTAACGCTGAAATATTAAAGATCTTCCACTTAATTATAAGAATTGCTATTAATTTCTTTCCGATAATTTCACACCTTCATGTTCCAGTCAATCACTTCCCATGGCTATTTTAAAGGCATTTATATTGTGGATGTAACAAGGACAATCGTTTCTTCCGGAGTTAATTATCGTTGCGGACAAACACTCGAACAAACTGAAACCAGTACGAAAAGAAATTGCAGACGTAGGAGCTTATGAGTCGTGACTGAGCAACAGAGGTCCTAACGTGACACTAATCTTTCATTGAAATAACGTGTGATACCTTGGCTGTAATATGTTACTCATCAAGAAACTATATTTACAATCAACATTTTCTTCTGGGACAAAGCATGAAATCATAGATGTTACATGTTTCTAACCATCACAATATAAAATAATATTTGGAAGAGGAAAGGAGCCACAAACGCCATATTCTTGTGATGTTTGTGTACACTCTTGAATAGTTCTGTGCCAGAGGGACGTCATTTTCAGAAGTAGATCACTCACGCAAAGTAGATATTAACTTTTAATTCCACAGCAAATCATGAATTTATTTTACACGACTATGTAATTGAAACTTGACTTCCAATTTTCGAGTGGAAAAGTTTAAAATTTTAAAACTTTCCTTGCTCCTCGAATATGCAGAATTCTTATCTCTGTTTTTATTTCATGCGTTTGGCGAATAATTACAGGGTCATTTCACGTTAAATCATCCAAATCTGGTTGCGTCACTATTTTAGAAAATCTTATTTTTTTGTACACGAGTTCCTTTTATCTCTGAAGATATCAGAACTACTTTTTAACAGAATGTTATGCCCTTGTTTCTCCTGGTGCGACTATGTTTGTAACTTCTATGTAAGGCTTCTATACATTTTGACACGAAGTCTTACACTGTTCCAGGATAGAGTTCTTTTAATTGTAACAAGTACTTATTCAGTGATATCTCAATTTTTAGGTATCAATTTAAGGACTGTATAATGTAGATTATTATACGAGATTATCATATGAATTGCGTGTCCGTGTATGTGAGTTAATTAATCTTAATCACGTGAAAACTACTAAACCGATCGAAAGCAAACTTACGGTAATAAAAATAATGTAATTATTACATGACTATTATATTTTTTGTTCTTATATTTTTCCATAGTAAAGGGCTCCTAACAAAAACTTTTTTAGCACATCACAGGAGATCATATCAAAATTGTCAAATTCATATAGACATATCTCTACTTAACAAGTCTCCTTACTTCCAAGTTTTATTTGCACCTCGTGTGACAACAGTTAGACAATGTCGCTCTAAACTTGATATGATACAGGTTTAATCGCTAAAAGTTATAACCATGTTACGGTTCGAAAATGTTTATAAGTGCAAAATCACATCTAGGACTGAAACTACATTACTAACATTTAATAATTCATGATCGTCCCAATTTGGAAAATATTCCAAGATAAAATATTATATTATGTTTGTTATTTTCCAATTTTAGTGCAATTTCCTGAATACAGGTTTTCTTTTCTCATATTGATTCATTTTTAAGTTTGTTTTTTAAAGACTACATGTAGTGAAAGTTAGTAAATGCATACTTTGGTTCAATGAAACAATTTAATGAAATATATACTTTGTTAGGTTTGGGTTAGAATCATCAAACAGTTTCCTAACAAGTGTAACGAAATGGAAACACTTTAGATTCTCAATTTCAGAAACGATCTTCAAAACCCTGTAATCTTATCTCAATTTCTTGTAGTTTAATTATTTACTCATTCACATTGCAATTTATTATGAAACATGTATGATTACATTAAGTATACATGAAAATCACAAATCGGAACAATCAAAGCTTGTACTACACATTGTAATATGTATCTGTCTCGTATTTGTGGATCCCAAACCTTTTATTTTAACTTCGAGCAGCAATAGTTAGTAACGTTGTGCAATTTATGCAGTTTTCTTTATGCAATTTTCCTCTTCTTTCATTTCCTTTGTTTTCTTCATCTAGAGTTTAGTTTCTTCTGAGATTTCTCTTTCTCTTTCCTTTCTGGTGTCTGCTATTTCTTTGGCTGCTTCTCTTAGTATCTCAGTCAGTATTTCATCTCTGCTATCGATGTCTTCTTCATCCTCTAACTCTTCCAAGGCGCTGAATCTGTTGTTTAGTTCTATCTCGAATGTCTGTCTATGTTTTCCTAGATTTTCAAAATCTAAAACTGACGGTTTTCCTCTGATAAGATTCCTTCTCTCAAGTCTAGTATTTAGTTTCAGCTTATACATCTCACCATCCTATGATCACTCGAGACTTTGGAACTGTTCAAAACAGACACATCTTGCAGAATTTCACTGTTATTCGATAGAACATAGTCTATTTCGTTTTTGGTCCCATTTCGGCATTTCCATGTCCATTTCCTCTGGGGCGGTTTCTTGAAAAATGTATTGGAAATGATCAGTCTGTTGGCTTCTGAGAATTCCACTAACTGTTCTCCTCTCTTGTTTCTTTTGCCCAATCCAAAGTTTCCAACTTTCGTGTCACTGCTCTGCTTGGTTCCTACTTTCGCATTGAAGTCTCCCATTACAATTTTGTAATGCGATTTGCTACTATCCAAAATCTTCTGTATCTCCTCGTATAGGTCTTCGACTTCCTCCTCCAGGTGTGAGGTTGTTGGAGCATACACCTGTATAATTTCCATACTGTATCTCCTGTTTATCTTTATTACTAACCGTGAGATTCTATCTGAAATTTCTTCAATTTCTGTGATCCGTGTTTTCAGGTCCTTATTAATTATAAAGCCAACGCCTGTCGCTTTTCCAGATTCTGTTCCTTTGATGTAGAACGTGTGCCCTGACGGTAGTTCCAACTGTTCTTCATTCTTCATCCACACTTCTGATAGTCCTATGATGTCCCACTTAATCCTCTTAAGTTCATTCTGCAATTCTTCTAATTTGTCCTCTCCTGCAAATGACTCACAGTTGAGGGTCGCCACGTATAGGTCCGTTCGAGTTGCCGTGTCGGTGTCTTGGCAGTCTACAGTCCAAACCCGGGCATTTTGACCCTCTGACTTTGTGCAGGATTGACTGCTGCCGTTGTCAGCTGCATTCCGTCTTCCGGGCAATAAGGTCCTACGAGGCTGTTTCCTTACTTGTACCATCGTGTGTAAAGAAAGGAGAGGTGCTGACATTTGACTCACCACGCTGTCAGCTAATGCGGGTTGGTGAGCAGCCCATCCATGTTCGTTCGCCAACCAGTTGCTTGAGTAATAACAGGCCCCACGACGTGAACGTATGGATTGGACATTAGGCATGCACCCCGGTCAGTTCCCTTAAGCGTTAGCAAGAGGAATTAAGAAGTCTCCTCCCAGTTAGTGCTAGAAGCCTTTTGGGGCGAGTCCCGGTTTGCCGGCCCCTCTCTTTATATATATATAAAGTCACCTTTCGTTTTTGTCCTGTGAGGATTTTTGTTTATGTGTCTGGCCACGGACCCGTATATGTGTATCAACTCTTCTCAGATTCTGAGGTTTTCATCTTTCATTAGGTACTATTCCTTTTTCCCACAAACAAGTTGACAGGGAACTGGAAAGAACTTAGGAAACATTCTGAAAGCTAAACATCTTGCTAAAGTATTGTGTAGCAAGATGAAAACTTAGGTTTAAAATTGAGCTTGGTTGTTACAGCGGCCTTTCCCTAATGACAAAAACGATTAACTTCTCTGTGTTACACAGAATTGATAAAACTTCTAGCTTACTACAACAAAGAGGATGGCCATGAGGCACCCGAATCTGTGACTAGCTAGAAAGGCACAAGATTGTTAAAACCTAGTACATTGTGAAAATACCATTTAACGAAAAATCAGGGTAAACAACCACCCTTCAAATCTAACTGCAAAAGGATTTTCAATTCATATGGAGATTTGAATCTCCTATCTAAAATAATCCGATAAAAATCAAAAGGCTTGAACACAACACAGGAAAAGTTGTATCTCAGCATAAATAATTTAAAGAGAAAGAGTTTAAATTTATCGAGTACTACTCCATATGTGAAGTACCCCACCCACTTTTACACTAATCTTGGAGCTGGTGGTTTTAATGTATGTAAAAACTGCTTTAAACGTGGTGGAAAGAAATTATATTACGTATAAAAGAGGTACAACTACTGGAACCATCCATATCTGTGGTCTATGAAAGCGTATAACTGTAGATCTGCCTTGAGATCCCAATGCTGAATACCAACTATTGAACAAATGTGGGGGATTGGTTATGTAATTCATAAAACAGTTAAATGAAACAAAGGAGAGAATAGTGAAATTAAATTGTAAAAAATCCGGCCGTTCTAAGGGCCAAAAATGTAATGGATACTACGTAAACCAGATAACAAGAAAAAGTCCGTTCACGCAAACAATGATTACTAGAATCGAACAAGAAAACCGGGAACTCCATAAATCAGAGAAACCTCCATGAACGGGTAAGCAAACAAATAGACAAAGGAAAAGAGAAAGCGGCTGAAACAGTGATCCAGAGACACCTTAATACCGGGGAGAAAGAATAGCACCTAATGAAAAATGTAAACCTCAGAATCTGAGAAGAGTTGATACACATATACGGATCCGTGGCCAAACATATGAGCAAAACACCCTCACAAGAGAAAATAGGAAGGTTAACTGGGAATACTGCTACAACAAATCCAGAACCATAGAACGCTGGTACACTTATATCAATACAAAAAGAAAGAGGGGGGAAACTACTTTATTACATATACAAAGAGGGGATCCAACAGTCTGGTGTCACATTACACTGAAATAAACGATAAATATTTAATTATCGTACAGGTTTTTATTAACAAAATGATATCAAGTATGTGTTATACCTGGAAAATCATAAGACTTCAAATATAAAATGGCTATTATTATTCCAATTAACAAAAAATATTTAAAAAAATCATTTTTGGTTAATTTTAAGGAATGTGCGCGATCCGAGGATGTTGTCTGATTTTAACTATTTTTTGTTTTCCTATCTTTTCAGTTTCGGTTGCATCTTTTCCGTGCTATAGCACGCCTAAAATATTAAGGTAGTTATTACTTAAAATGTTACGAAAAAACTTAAAATTTATCATATATCGGAATGTGTAGACGCTATGCGCGACCGGAAGATATTAACAGATTTTAAAAAATGGCGCAACTTTTCCACACTATAATGACTCTAAAATAAATATTTGATTTTTTTCGCAACACCCTAGTCTCCAAGCCAAGTCGCTGTATAGTCTCCATATCCACCTGCCCCACATGGGACCTGGAGTAGTCGGCAAAGAGTAGTTCACCCTTGCTTTTCACTAATGTTGGCTTCTTCTGCGCAGTACCTGCTGCAGAACTTTCCAACAGCTAGGAGTATAGGTCCGTAATGTTTGTTAGGCCCGGCCATCAGATAAGAGCATAATCTTGCGTGGGAGTTGAAGTGGTCTTGTGGTGTGAAGCACATGATCATGCGGTGTGAACCAATGTATGACATGCTTGGAAGTTCCACATTTCGTCACTGCTGAGCACTAGATCGAATGTGGGTGTGTTGTGGTGCCGAGAAAGCAACGCAAACAGGGTGGGGTAGCCACTTGCTCAACTTGTGCAGTTGAAATCCGACTGTTTAATCAGAAACCTGCAATCATTCGGCAAGCTCACCACACCTTTAGCTCCTGTCCTGAGATATGTTCACCATCATGATCTGTGGGTGCCCACTACGGGGTTCATCAGACAAGAACAAATATCCGACATGAATTTCTGGAACCAATGTATGGTGGTGTGTTCAGTCAGAGAATCATCTCTAAAGGTTTAACGTATTCAATGACTTGATTCGGCTGCGGACAAACACACCCTAAAACCATGAAGACGACGACCCCGAAAGAGTTACTTCGATACCTGCATTTGACTTCGCTACTGCTCGAGCTATGACTGCTGTAAGCGCACAAAGCGCCTGCCTTGGTCACTGTCAATTTTCCCGCTTCAATCCCGGATTGCTTTTTTTATCGTATCAGTGATCACAGCTTCCCGAGCAGTGTCAAAACGGCAAGTTTTGGTTATCTTGTATTAAGTATTTATCTCTGCTATATGTTCTACATTATACAAAAACAAATTGGAGTGTAAGTTTTCAGTTTTAATTTGAGCTATCTAGGGCCGCTCTTACCCATGAAGAAAGTTACGACAAAAGAAAAAAAAAAACGTTTACCCAAGTAGCATAATATCCCTTGCCCCACCCCTAACTCCATCTACACACACACACACCGAACGAGTTTCAGAAGAGGCAACAAGCATTTCCTTGCTCTTTCGTCTACCAATTAACGAATAAAAGAAACCGCAATATTGTATCACACAATTACGAGGAAGTCAAATTTCTTCACATTTTTGTGAACTCGCGAAGTCTTGGATGGTTTTAGTAAGTGTCCTGAACGTTATTTTTTACAAATCCTGCACCGGTAAACTTTTCGTAACTACGCAGCACCGAGAACTTTCTATCATTAACGGTTAGGCACGAGGGTTTGAACCCTACGACCGCATCCTGACTGTGGTTTTCCATGTTTTGCTTGTTTCACCAAGAAAATGTCGGGATGGCACATTAAATATAGTCTTGGTCATTACTTTCCCCTAGCCTATCCGGGACTGAGAAGATGATACCTGAAGGCCATAAATAAATTCAATTTACTGTTACTTGTTTTGCACACAATACTAGATGAGTTGTTGGATTTCGTATATCGCTTTACTTAAGTTGTATTTGAGATACAATAATAGTGAAATAAATGATGTAATAATCCATAGTGTGATTCATGCCAAACTGAAATAAACCGGAATGTCCGGTTTGTTTCAAGTTCGGAGTTGGCAACCCTAGATTAAATAGAATTTTAGGTTTCAATTCACAATGTAGACACATGAAAATTTAACAAATTCAAGCAGATCTTTATTTTTTCTATAAATTTTCTTTCATAAAACACAATTTGATTGAAGATATTCTAAGATACAATTGATAAAAATAAATTGTATGATGCCAATATATTACAAATGTAATTCAAAAGCTATCTTTAGATTTAAAATAATAGGAATTTAAGTTCGTGCGGAACGCCAAAGTGGTCACAGTGTAACTAGAGTACTAACCAAATATCAGTATACAAACCAGCAGCAAGAATTAAAATTGTGAAAGCTAGATCATTTAGTCCATTAGCTGTTGATCGAGCGATGCTTGAAAGTTTTCGCCGACAGCAGCCTTCTTCGCAACAGTATGAATCATCCGGACAACAGACTCTTCTATTTTCACAACATTGTGTTCCCAATCGACAACAATAACCTCCTTCACAACAATACGCATAAGAAGGGCAACAATAATTCGTACCACAGCAAGAGGATGTATAGCGGCAGCAAGCAGTACTATTTCCACAGCATTTTGTTCTCTCTGGACAGCATCCTTGTTCACAGCATGTGTAGGAGGATGGACAACATTTGACCTCGTCATCTCTAATACTACATAATTGGTAGGATGGAGGGCAAAAGCCAAATCCAAGGTATCCTGGAAGTCCTGTTGAAACAATTAAAAAGTTCAAACTTTGTCTTATTTATATTGAAATATCACACACACTATAAATTGTAATATTTTAGTTTAAAGATAATAAATATTACCATGTCGAAGTAAGTGTATGTTTAAATGGTCTACTGTTATTACCATAATTATAGCTATCTCTGCTAAGATAATGAACTTGAATCTAATAACATCTACGTAAAGTACTGGGTTAAATTAGAAGTTTCATAATATTCTTAGTATTTCCGGAAGGTGTGTTTAGAGACAGGGATAAATCAGTTATTATTAGCGAACACTTACTGTAAATGATCTATACGTGAGCGTTAATCGAAGTCATATGCTGTTGATACATTATACCTTATACATTGGTGGCTCCTAGGTGCAATATTTATGGTATAAAACAATTGACATGAGTATCAACGTTGCAAGATTCATGCAAATAATTATTTGTTTATTGGACAGCGAATTGTAACCCAATTTCCTCACACGAAAGGCACGGTACAACTAGAAATTAATTGCACTACAAGATTGTACAAGGAAATTCTCATAAGAAAGATATTCATTTTGATCTTTCGGAAAGTATGAGATCAAAACATTCCTTGTAAAATTATCTAAATTCCATTAACGTTGGTTGCTTGGCACTAGTCTGTTTTAAATATAGCTTCACATCTTTGATTAGATGAGAAAATGATGTAATTTTTAAGCGAAGAGATTCAGTAAAGAATGCGCTTAGATTTGTAAATCCTCAATACCACTGGTAATATTATAACAATGAGATTCAAAGAAACATTTCAGAACTCTTATATATTTTTTGGCGTTACGGGATCTTTGATCTCCTCAATTTGCGTCAGTTCTGTTCACTAATTTAATGAGAAATCGTTTACGTTTTTCTGAAGTGGAGATTTTAACATGTATTCTCGGCTAGTTTTTCATCACGCAAATATTTCACAGGTTGCGTTTATTAAACAATTCATACATTTTCTACCTGAACAACTTATTTTCCTATTGGCAATTTGTGTGTCATATAGTTGTCAGTTAAATATAGGTTATGCTCATTTTTATCAAGATAACAGTGCATTTACAATTCTCAATTTGTCAATATAACCGTTAATTAAACATACGTAAAGCAATAATTAAATACTTCCTGTACTTAGCACGACAATGTGATAGACACCAATAATTTCCAATTCTATGACGCTATTATTTGTTTCTGTACTTCTCAGTACAGAGACATGCAACGAGACAGTGTGAAGAAGACCGGGCACACATGACTTGTTAAATCCATGACTTTACACTGGGAGTGTTGTACATCCAACGCGTGACCCTAGACAGTAGCTTCACTCCTGTCGTTTCTACCAGTTGGTAAGTGCCGCTTCTCCGGGAGAGAAAACTTGCTTCGATTATATATCTACGTCCTACACTTCTAAACGACGACTCTACACACAAGAACTGACTTGCGATAGTAATGTAATATATCACTGTCGTTCTGTCAGAAACCATTAACTACAACCTTGTTTGTGTTCAGCTATAAACAATAATTATTGAGGAAAGGATACTTTACAGACAGACAGGGCTAAGTGATATTGCCATCTGTTGGGAAGTGTGTGAATTAATACAAAACATCGTTCACTCAATACAGCGAAATTTGAAGTTACTGATTTCTGTGAGAACGACGACAGTATGTTTCAATGAGGCTTTCAGTAAGAGAAGCAGCTAAGCCACAAACTCAATAAAATTGTGATTACTATTTACTTTCATTCGCCTGATCTCTGTCTGCAATTTGATTATCAGTATTTGTTGTCGGATAAACCGTGGAGGCTCCTGAGTCTATCCAAAATAAAAGTGCTAATCAAATCAGTATACACGACTTCATTGACTTTGTGGCTTAACTCCCTCTCTCTTACTGCATGTCTCAATTAAATTTAGACTTAAATCCTTACCAATTAGAATCGAAGATACAGCAGCAAAATGTTTGATAGACATGGCAGCCGCGGCTGAAAGAGAAAATGAGTACAGTACTTAATATAAATGTATTTATTGCTGTAATGTTGTATTTATTAACATTCATGACTTATAAATATATTCGTTTAATAGTATTAGAAGGTAGGTGGAGAGTGTGAAGAAAATTGTTGAGACAAATATATTCTAGACACAAATATTGGTAAAATTGCTCAAAACAACATATTCTTTTAAAGAAACCCACGTTAAACTCGACAACGTATAATGTTAACGTCAATGGTGTAATTGATTCAAAAAAATGTAATTAATATCATTTAGCAAAATAATTTTACTAAATTCCATGTGTCCCCACGATATGACAGTTTTAACTTTCGAAATTAGATTTGGTTGATAGTGTTTGGTTTGTGACTTGATAGCCTTTACACTTACTAAATTTTGGTGTTAAGGTATTCTGAAATTTAATACTTTGTTTTTTCATTTGAGACTGTATTTGATTTTAAAGTAGTTAGTGAGCATGTGTATTTATGTCTATTGCAGTTTGAGCGTAAAATAGAATTTATTTCAAGATTCAAACATTTTTTAATTTATATATCAAAATACACATTTTCCTACGACGTCATAACTATATTTTATATTCATTCCATCTAATGAGATGTACAACAATTACTATGAAACAGAAATATAAAATATCTTGTACTCCTCGATTTTTAAAGGTTGTGGTTTTCAAAAATTCAAGTTTCATATTTGAGTGAATTGAAAATAACTAGTTACCAATATTATTATTACTGCTACTACCGAACCATACGTCTGTATCATTTAACTATTATTTAATTGTTATCGTGTTATCTTTGTGTTCTCTATTATTTTCTTAATATTGATTTTAGTTTTTAGAACCTTCAAAATTTTCGGATATATGTCAACTTTTTCGTCTGTAACTTGAAATTAGCAAATTCGATTTATTCGATTACTGAAACTTGTACTTGAATGCAGATAAGGATGCGTAACACATAAAGTTGTCACTCCAAATGTTCTAAAAAACCGGACATTTCGATTTATTTCGGTTTGGAAACATGACATTCTTTGAAGAATTTAAGAAATTAAAACCTAATACACAAGTACTGAGCATTGGGTACGTGGTCCCGAATACTCATTACTTCTGCAATTGTTGTACCGTTTCAAGAAGAACAGGGTAGTTCCAGACTTTTCAATTAACTACGCATACTAAGATAACATCTCATTATCACTCTCAAAAATGAATTTATGGCAAAACGGATTTCACTATTGTATTTTTGACAACATTCTAGCCAAGAATAATAGGTTACATGATCCTCTCCTCATTTAAAAAAATTGAGCAAGATTCAAGATGGCCGAACTGAAAATGGCGACCATGACAAATGTATCCTTTAAAAGATAGCGCATTGACCAGGGATCACATTCATGTGTATTTGTTTTCCATTATTTTAAGCATTTTCTTAAATACACGCGTGCTTTCCGACTTGGATCACATTACAAGTACTCAATCTTTAAAATCAAACCTTTGTCCAATGCACCCGTTTTCATGGACGAAAGCACTTTTAATCATTCTCGCTGGTGGTTTCTTGATGTGCCCTTTTCAACTATTATGTTTGGTCGAATAATAGTTTAAAACACCTGAAGTCGTTTAACCCCCACTTTCACAATCGATCACTATGCTTCTAGCCAGCGCTAAGTTGAGGCCAAGTCATACTTTGCATACGTAAGGGATGACTTGGCCTCAAGTTGCGCTGGCTAGAAGCTTAGCGATCGGTTGTGAAAGTGGGGTAAGACATCTTAACCATTGACAGCGGCATGCAATAAAAGTAAAAGTTATATTTCAGCTATAATATGTCGGGCTCAGATTACCACAGATAATCATGTGTTATATATCAAAGACAGCTGCATAATAAATAATAAAAAAGAAATAAAATTACACTAGGTTGAAATAGCTATGTTTATGATTAATGTTTAGCTTTTAGTATGTAATGAACCATCTAGTATTCTTTCGATGTTCAATACGTCTGCTTAAATTAAGGTATGGCTGAACATAATACATAAGATGAATATTCACTCTCATGATAAATATATTGCCATTCTGAAAGTGAAAAGTCGTCCTGGGTTCCCTAAATGCCTTAATAGTTAAATTCAAGTTCAAAGTGAGAGACAAGACAAACTTATGAAGGGGGAAAGTACAAGAAGTTATTGAAAATTCACCCTTACAAAGTATTTTATTGCAACAAAGATTATATTACAGAATTTATAAATAAGTAAATATAACTTGGGCCCAGAATAAGATTCAGTATTATGTGTTTTCACTCGCGGAGTAAAATTTTATATTTGAAGTTAAATTCTATTATTTGCTGATATTGTAAATATGCATATTATGACATGAATGATTTTCTGCACGTTTTCTACTCTGTCATTACTGGTTACAGCTATACGATCACCTGAATGTTGGAGGCTCAAAGTGAATCATCAGGAGAATTGATTATGCACCAGAAACTTTAAAAATACATATGTTGGAATATATTAGAATGAAATGAAACGTGTATGATATTTATTCTGTATAACAATGTCACACTTCATTAAGAGTAAGCTAAAAATACTGAATTCCTAAATGCATTAAAAGTAAGTGTTTTTTTTTTAAATAAACGACTGCTTAACATATCTGATTGAATAATATATTGAGGAATATCGAATATTTTCATATTTTGATGAATGTTTAGTTCTTGTCTGGAATACATGGGATTATTATTAATTTGCCCATATATTTCCAAAACCTAAATGTGCATAAATATAGTATTGCGTAAAATGGTAATATACTAGGTAGCAAGAAAAATTTGTGATGGACACGGAGGACGAAGCCTTCTGTGTAATTTAGATTTCGTGTTCATGCACATTCGAAAAAGTTTGACGTGGTTTTATTTTCGGGTCCCTGGATTTGTAGAGATGGAGAAATTCAAAATCGCGGCCAAGTTCAAAAGTGAAAATTTGAATGAGGTGTGTTATAGTTCCATTTATAGCAACAGATGATTACGCAAAACAGTCGCTTAGTATGAACAACGGAAACGAACTAAATATGTACATTTCAGAAACCAGAGGATATGATTGACATTGACGAAAAAAACAGTTGGAGGTAATCTTTTACATATGACCCGAAATATATGTGGAACAACATTGTCATATTTTGTACCAGATGTAGTAAATATGAAACCGGAATTTGTGCATAGACGGCGTTAGCTGTCACTGTGGTTACCGTAGAACTCCGTCCTTGGCGCCACTTGCTTGTTTTGACTGCTGATAACGATTTGCAACTCACAACCAGACAAGTTTCATGTCATAGTGTAGTGTTTAATAGCGTTGAACATGGCGCAATTTGTACCTACAAACTACGATGTGCGGACAGCATTTATTTTTGTTACCATTTGAAGAAAACTACTGCAGAATCGCATCGCATACTTGTCGAAGTTTACGGTGATCATGCATTTGGTAAGTCACAGTGCGATGCGTGGTTTACAAAATTTAAAAGTGTCGATTTTGACGTGAGAAACGAAGAACGTGGAAGACCACCGAAATAGTTTGCAGACAGTGAATTGCAAGCTTTGTTGAATGAGGATGACGCTCAAACGCAACAACAACTCGCGGATCAATTAAGTGTGACACGAGAATCAGTTTTCATACGTTTAAAAGCGCCATCAGCAAGATTCAGAAGGTGGGAAAATGGGTTCCACATGCATTGACTGAACGACACCAGGAAAACCGAAAATCCTCTTGCGAAATTCTGCTCGCCAGGTACAAAAGGAAATAATTTCTCCATCGAATTGTAACTGGTGACGAAAAGTGGATCTATTTCGAGAATCCTAAGCGTAAAAGATCATGGGCAACTCCAGGAGAACAGGCGACATCGACTGCAAGACCAAATCGCTATGAACGGAAGACAATGTTTTCTGTTTGGTGGGATCAGAAGGGAGTGATCTATCATGAACTGCTGAAACCTGGCAAAACCGTTAATACCCAACGTTACCGACAACAAATGATCGATTTGCATCAAGCTTTGCTTGAAAAATGAGCAAAATATGATCAAAGACAACATAAAGTGATTGTACTTTACGATAATGCACCCTCCTACACAGCAAAACCGGTAAAGGAAACGTTTGCGACGTTTGGCTGGGAAATCCTTCCGCATGCTGCTTATTCATCAGACCTGGCGCCTTCCGATTTTTACTTATTTCCATCCATGGGACACGCACTTGCTGACCAACGCTTCACATCTTACGAAAATGGCTTGATGACTGGTTTACAGCACAAGAGACACAGGTTTTTTGGTCTGGCATCCACACATTGCCGGAACGATGGCAGAAATTTATCGCTAGCGATGGCTAATACTTCGAATAAAATAGTTCTTAGCATTGTCATCCAATCACTTTGTCTTTTCTGTACATAACCCACATATATTTTGGGTTATAAGTAGATAAAAGATTACTTAAAAGTTCTTTGTATTCGTCAATGTTACTTGTATCCCTTAGCTACTGGAGTCAACATTTTTATAAGAATAAGGAACCTATCCAAATGACTGTTTTCAATAAACGCACCGGTGAATATGTTTCTAAATGATCCCCAGAATTCAGAAAAATGGAGGATTACTTTCCTTACAACACAGAGATGAAAATTTTAAGTCATGTAATTTGTGTTCTACATTGCTATTAATAGGGATTTTAGTTAGTTGAGTGTGGATGATTGTAGACTTATTCAGTCGAAATGAGATGTAGGGACCAAGAAAAAATCAAAAATCAACGGAAACGAATCTACGGCCATAAACATCTCTATAGACATTAAATAGGAAACAAATTATTTACTTCTCACACGAGTGATTTAATAGTGTTGAATTAACAGTGGCTATGAAATGTTTCCGACTACAATTTTGAAAACAGCCAGTTGCTTCTTTCAAGAAGATAGTAATTTCATAAACAGCAAGGTGTCACATATGCTAAAATGTGACTATAATAAAAATCAATTTCTCTACATATTACACGAAAAGGAGCAATCATTACGAAGAAACTTATGCGCTAACAGTCATCCATGTGTTTGTCAAGTAAACTGAAAATTGTGTTCATGTCAACCATATTGACTCCTATTTTCAATAATCTTGAGTCTTGGTGGATGAATTTCCTTGAGGTGTGTAAACTTGTTTTCTGTTTGAGCTGTAAACTTTTCTTCGGTTTGGATGAAAGTTCTGATAAGAAACTTTTAAAATATTCGAAGAATCAAAGTACTCGAAAGGTCAGTTCGCGAAACTTTGATAATTCTTTGTCTTCTGAAGCCTTGCAAACCTAAATTGATTTCTTGCTATTTTCTTTAAAAAATATATAATCGATTTTATCAGTTGTGGGAGTAGAACTTTTATTAAAAATGCATACGCTGTATGCACAAATGTTGATGGGGGTAACTTAGCCAAACAGTGCTAGACTAGGGTCTTAAAGACTTTGAACTAAATGCCGACTTCGATAGCCGTATGGGCTACAAACTGGGCCGTTCTTCATGAGGTTGTGAGTCCGAATCCCGACTTGGGCATGTAATGTTTACGGATTTTGAACTCATCGCATTCATATTATTGCAACGGGACGAAGTCCATAGTTACTAAAATGAACCATATAAAATAAAAGTTTTTTTTTACCTCATACTAAATGCTCACTATCGCTATTCATAGATTGCAAGGCTATATTAACTGATTTTTCAGGTACCTTCCTAAAACTGTTACAAAAATGTGACACTTTACTACTGTCTAGCTCAGTATTGTATAAAACTTTCTATCAGTTGGATGAATGTACAGTAGAAGGTTTCCATAAAGAAAAACACCTTAGAATTGAATTGAATTTTGTATTTTATAAAAGCATTTAGGCACCTTTGGCTCAAGCTGAAAAATAATAGTGCTAAGACGAGGAAAATAGCGGTCACAGCCTTACTTAAGATGCCATCCTGGGATTCGCCCAGTGAAACTGACAAGCAAAGGGTCACCCAGATCACCTTGAAACCCGACTTCAAATTTCGTACACAGGTAGGTCAGTCACAAATAGATTATCACACAAAACATTAGCAGCCAGTTTGAAGTGCAAGGCCTTTGAATAAAAGAGTAAAGTTTGAACGCGGTCTATCTTATACAATGCTTGTCAAAGTTCAAGAACTGCTAAATATCTCGGTTAGAATGCTTTTCTTTGAAAACTTCAAAGCAACAAAAGTTGCAGAGAATCAACAGAGCTATAGGATGTGCTAGCCCACGAAAATGTGTGGGGCTCTGTTTGGGGCCCAACTGTGATTTTTTAAATGGAAACTCTCATCTTTTATTACCGATTCTGTATCTACGGAAAAAAAACTAAATCAGAATATGTCCTGCTCAAACATTTAGGATGTAGGTACAGTGCCGGAAAGTAGATTAATGCTGAGAAATGTTGAAGGTTCCGGAACGGCTAAATATCTCGGTCAGAAAGCGTTTTACTTTTTAATTTGAAAGAGACATAAGCTGCAGAAAATGAAAAGAGCTATCGGAGGACATACGAATGAAAATGAGTGGGGCGCTTTGTGGGCCCAAGCTTTGATTTTCTATATAAGAATCCCCAGTTTTTATTGCAGATTCCGTATATATTGATAAATTAAATCATAATATGTCCTGCTTAGACATGTAGGATGTGAGTCCTGGGCCCTACAGAGCCGGAAAGCAGATTAATGGTGACAAGTGTTAAAAGTCCCGGAAAGACTAAATATCTCGGTTAGAATACGTTTTTCTTCTGATTGAAGGTTTATTTATGAAATACATCTATCCCACGATAGTAGAGTTTACGTTTAACCATTTAATACTTTCATGCACACTTCATAATTACTAATCCATTATTTATATAAAATACGTTTCGATTTTCATTTGCTCCGCTTGAAAATACTAAGATATTCTAAATATTTTTTAGAAGCAATAAAATAAGCAATTTTTATTACTTATTTTGTACTAAATCGTACGAGTTCCTATATACGACAATACAGTGTTCGATTTGCCGGTGCGTATACAGGGGATTTTCCCTGGTTATTGTATCCAAGTATCATCCCAATCAGGGATAAAATCTCTGCATTTTCATCTAAAAGGTAATGTGTTGAAAGTTGTCAGCATCCACTAGTTTTAAAATACCTCTTCGTAATTTATAACAAATCGGACAATGCGCCAACACTGTGGAGCAACAGCAAAGGAGTAAACGGATATTGCTGCTACCATATTAAAAGTTTGGCAGTGAAAAACAATCATTATGTGAGTAATAAGAAAAGGACCAAGCTCGAGCATTTTGCTCCATTTTCGATAGATTCCACGAAATTACAAGAAAATCAGAGAAGTGGCTAATATTTTTAGAGACCCGCCCGTCAGATGGCTCTGTTGATTTTCTAAAACATTTGTCTCTCTCAATTATTAAAAATAAAAGGCATACTAACTAACATATTTAGCCGTTCCGGAACTTTTAACACTTGTCACAACTATCCGCTTTAGGCTCTGTAGAGTCCAGGACTCACATCCGACAGATTTGAGCAGGACATATTATGTTTTATTTTGTTCGTATATACGGAATCTGCAATAAAAACTGGGGATTCTCATATAAAAAATCAAAGTTGGGGCTCACAGAGGGTGTCACACATTTTGATTCGCTAGCTCATCCGATAGCTCTGTTGATTTTCTGCAATTAATGTCTCTTTCAAATTAAAAAGAAAAACACATTCTGACCGAGATATTTAGCCGTTCAAGGACCTTTAAAACTTCTCACCATTAATCTAGTTTCCGGCACTGTAGTGTCCAGAACTCACATCCTACCGGTTTGAGCAGGATATTCTGATTTAGCTTTTTTCCGTAGATACAGAATTTGTAATAAAAGATGGGTGTTCCCATTTAAAAAATTCAAAGTTGGACCCCAAACAGGGTCCTACACATTTTGATGGGCTAGTTCAACCTATAGCTCTGTTGAACTTCTGCAACATTTTTTGCTTTCAAGTTTTGAAGAAAAACATTCTAACCAAGATATTTAGCAGTTTTTGAAGTTTGGCAAACACTGCATATAAGATAGACCGCGTCAAAATTTCACCCTTTTATTCAAACGTGAAACTTCACACTTCAAACTAGCAGCTGATTTTTGTATGGTAATCTCTTTGTAGCTGAGCTAACCGTGTACGAAATTCGAAGTCAGGTTTCAAGATGATTTGAGTGATCTTTCCCTTGTGAGGAAAATCCTAGGAAACCTCAGTCAGGATAGTCGACAGCGGATTAACTCTCGTGTCTGTTAGTTGATGATCCGAAGTTCGCGACGTTATTGCCTTGACCACTAGTGTTGGGTTCCTCTCACTGAAGTTACTGTTTCACTCAAAGAAAGCGTCTAAATTTTCCTTTACAAAATATGTATAAGAAACATGTTTTTTGTATTGTAGCATCTGTCTGTGTTAGTATATGGGAAACTTTCTAAGAATAAAGGACAATGCGTAAAACAATAACAATACTTAAATGTATTGGATCCTTTTAGAATTTCAAATTGTTGTAAACATAGCAAAAAAATAGGATATAAAAATGTGTGTGTTTTCTATGACGATCCCACCTTATCACTTAACCTAATTCTAACTACCTTGATGAAAATGTTTAAGAATGCTTTATTAAACTGTTAAAACTTTATAAGAGTTACGCGTATTAGCATATTTTCATTCTTTACTGCTGGAAGATCTGTCTGCCTTCCCATTCATATCCTCTTATTCATATGTAACGAAAATTATATGACAGATTCGAACCGACTCCAATGGTCTAATTGTGATGCTCGCTCACTTCTTATCAAGGTTGAGGAGAAAGGACAAAACCTACAGAAGTTTTTCTTTGAACTTTCATAAAACGAGCTGGAAAGATATTTGCGATGTTCTCTTCACTAGAAGATCTGCTTTGCACTAAGTCGTTATTTCTCCGGAAATGATGTAATGGCATTAGACAACATATCGCTCGTTAATTTAAATCCAGTAAACGAAGAATTATGCTCTTCACACGTATATACGAAGCAAAACAGCAAAGTAATCTAGTTATTGGGAACTAAGGTATTATGAAAAATTTAGAACTTCATGTATTAGTTGGTGAAAAACGAAACTACTTTATGTGTCACTTGGTGTAAAGCAAAAACCTACATATATTAGGTGGTGTAAAACAAAGGAAAAACGCATGTGCAAAAGCATTAAAATTCATCCCTCGGTCGCATCGAGAAAAAAGCTGTAATGGAACCTTGATAAAAAAAAAAAGGTCAATTCATTCCTTTTGCTATTTCTGCTGTATATTTTTTGATAATTATCCAGACAAAATACATCTTCTCACTGTGTTTGGAGTTTTATAATAAATAACAAAATAAATGAACCAATAAATAATGAAAGCACAAAGAATTTATTGCCTTGCAAAATAAATTAAGCAAAATGAATTTCCCGTTACCTAGTTACTGTATATTTAGTTTCTTTTCTACTATGTTGCAAACATCTATCTGCTACAGTACGGTAGTGTTGTTTCTGCAACAAATCCTTCCTCCTTGAAAACGCGACAGATAGGCAAAACCACTCAAATGCGATAACTTTCGCAGTAGATAAATGCTGTTGTTTCTAGTGGGAAAGCATGTCATGTAACCATGGATGTGTAAATCAATAATGGACGCCAGCCAATAAGAAATTTGCGTGATAAAAGCAATTGGTTCTTGATAGTAAGTTCGTGACGAATTCGGGAAAGTCCCGATATATGAAGCATGTGAGTAAAGATTATTAAATTTCACTCATGAACAGTGTTGCCAACTAGGCCACTTTGTAACAAGTGCAATTCATTTTGGATTATGAAAGCAAGTTTGGAACTTTCATAATAGACATTTAGCCATTTTTTTTTCAAATATCTGTGTTTTCCCTCTTCACCTGCAAGTCAAATGGTCCTCGGGTATATCCTTCATGGTTGATGAAAGAAATTTGACATGTGTTTAGAAGTTTTGAGACTGTTCCTATTATGTTTTCAAAATTGGCAATGCCTAAGTACTTTAGGTACAACTTACCCACGCAATTTCCGTAGTAGAAATGCGTTTTCATCATTATCTTTATTTATGTTCGAGCTAAAAGACCCTACTAAGTAGGAATTCTAGAAAGTAAGTGATAAAGATTATAATCTCACAGACGAAATTAAAACAAAAATATCGCTTTTAACTATGGATCTGTTAACATTTTGTATTCGACGGGAAATTATAGAAAAACAGGTGAGGGCGGAGTCCAGTCGGGAGACTGTCTACATAAGTTACCGCCACGCTTCAGGTTACGTTGCGTTCGAAAAATTGCGGCGAGACCATTTCAAAGACACCTTACTAACGCCAGTAGTTCCGAAGTTGAAAATACCCCCGAAACTCGGGAAATGACCCTGATATCTGAAGAAATGATTCTGATTTAAATTCGTTTTGCCCCGACATTTCCAACGTAACATCAGCCACTTTTCTAGACCTGGTAGTTCCAAAATTGAAATCCCCCACACACAAAACTCGAGATTTGTCCCTACAATCTGAATGAATTATACGAGTTCGAACTCGTCTTGCGGAGACCTTTCCAACAACACATCAGTCACCTTTCTAACCCTACAGTAGTTCCAAAGGAATACCCCTATCTCTGGAACCGCTTCTAAATCTGGATGAATAATCTGAGTTTGAACTGGTGTTGCCTAGACCTTACCAACGTTTCAAATATATAAATGGTGCCCCCTATCTCTGGAACCATCCCTGCAATCTGGATGAGTGATATGGGTTTGGGCTCACATTTAACTTTATTTAGATTTCAACACCTTTCAGGTGATTAGGTTGCAAATTGCACAATCTGGTATATAACTAAAAAACAACTATAACAGGTTGTTCGACTCCTGAGAATAATATTGTCATGTCTTCATAGGAAAGCAATAGCAGATATGTCAATATAAACCTCAGACGTCGAGTTGCAACGTTTTGTCTTCCTACAAACATGTTTCTATCTTATCGTGCATGGTAAGTGTGTATACGTGGATATATAAAAACGACAATACTTTTTCCTTGTAACCAGGACATTCTTACACATCTGGGACTGTTATATTTCTGTAGACCAAAACATATTTCTACAAAATGACTTGGGGATCATGTATAAAATAATTCTAAAACCAGGCTTTTTATAAATAAAATTCACTAAAATATTATGTATGCGCGAACAAAGCATCTATGTGACATTGTTGTGTAAGTGGACATATTTACGAAACAAAGGTTTCTGATGTGTCCTTGATTTGTATTCGTACTTGGTTTGAGCATACTGCAACAAATATCCTCGGTATTCAGAAATTTCTGGAGGGAAATGCACTACATAAACCGTGGAACAAAAGTCTATATTACATGCTCTTCCCGTGGGTGAGCGCATTCTTAAACAATGTGTTGGGTTGATGGAACAAAAGTCTATATTACAGCAAGCAGCCCCACTCCGCTCTGCACAGAGCGGCGCAAGGAAGTGTGGAGGAGGCCTCCGCTGCACAGTGGCACGAAATCAAAGAAAAAAAAGGACAAAATCCCAAAATTCAAACTTAAACTCGGAAACCACCTTATATTGTAGTTGAATGCCCAATACACTAAACTACTTCATTTGTAATCCTGAAACGCATAAATAAAGTGCATGTGTGCTCGAAGTTGCCCATTTTCACAACATTTTCGAGATGCGTTTATGTGCATTTTCTGTCTGCAGCTGTCATATAATGGACAAATAATATATTATGTAAAATATGGTAGGTTTTCTAGTTCGGCTACAGTGCAATCATATCATAAACTTCGAGATCTACCTCAGCCTGTAGACCTGCCGAAAGGAGTTTATTCAAATTATGTACGCTGCCTTGATGTATTACGCTGATAGAATATATAACATTATTAGCAACAGCCTCATTTTCATTAATAATTTGTATTGGCACGACTATAGATTTTAAGGGGTTGATGAACAAAATGAAACTTACAGTGTTTTAAGAATATAAGGAAAGGAACTGCTATGTGAAATTTCGTTTATGTACTCTTTCCCCCTTTAGACTTACAACCCCTTAAATTTCGACAAATTTGAGTTCTGATGGAATTGAAGTCTCGATATAAAGAAAAGGAAATGATACAAAAAGTTATTTCTTTGTCTGTGATTACAGTGATAATAGTAGACCATAATAACAAAGTAAACAGGTTGTTATTTCTTTTCGTTCAATCAGAAAAAATCTAAAAACGAAAATTTCACCTATATTTTACAACTGTTTCAACCACGCTGCCATACAGCCGCTTTGAGGCTAGAACTTAAAGATATAACTTTAAATATTCTCTGAGGGGTCTATATTTTAAATGTTTTTGAATTATTCAATATCTCAACTGGTGTGTGGAAAACCTGTAATTTTATGATTCGCTGTATTTTGCAGAACCACATTTTTGAACACCCTGTATATTCTGAATTATAAGCAATAAAAAAATTTCACACCTGTTTTTAACTTCGATTGTATATGGCATTCATGTTCCAAATATGAAGAGAATGAAAAATAGTCGAGCGACCAATTTTATTTGTCGAAATTCTCTGCAATTACCCATAAGAAAAAATCAAGCAAGGAAGATTGTTAAAATATCCACTGACCTACTCCACTAGCTTGGTTCCAGGTAAAATAACCTAAAAGAGAAGAAATTACTGAACTATGTAAGCTGTGTTCAAGAGAGTACGTGACCAAGGCTTACTTCTTTGGCGGTTACTGACGAAGATCTGGTTCTTGCAGTAATAAACGTTCATGACAATACAGTTCTAATACTACGTGTCAAATATGACATTGCTCAGAGAAATGATTTTTAAATCTCCCAAATGGGGATGAAAACGAGTGAGGTAGATCAAAAATATATTTATCTTCACAAATTTGGTCAGGACTCACTTAATTCTCAAAAAACATTGACAGCTTATAGACACGCAGGCCTAGCATATAGTGACCCGACATGGTTTTCCTGCACAACTAAGTTTCAATTACTTAAGCATAATATCGCTGTATGTTCTGACTCTAAACCACACTGGATCAATCATTTTAAAAAGGATCGTGCATTGCAGTAAATCTCTTATGACCTAACGAGCAAAATGAGTTCAAAAAATTAGTAAAAATAACTGAGTGTCATGCGCGAAAAAAAGTCTAGGTGCTATTTTTTTTAACATAGTACATAGACTTTTGTTCGCTCATATGCCCCAACTCATTATATAAAATACATAATTTCTTTGGCTGACACAGAATAAAACATATACTGAAAGTTATCAAATGTAGATTATAGCATACGGAATTCATCTGCCTTGCACTATATCTTATGAAGGCTTGCAACTATTTCGTTTTATTTGTTTAACGAGACATAATCATCATATTTATTCAATCGGTAACACTGACGAGTGCTTCACATCCTACGTAACCAATACGCCCCTAAGTAGCAACGAGCGGTTTGTAAGAAAAACTACCACACTAAGATATTTTCTGCTTACTGATTAACTGATCATTATTAGCTAGGAACAGGAAAATGAACTATAAACTTCATAGTAAACTTATTTCACTCGCTATTCCCCCTTTACTCACAAAGAACCTAACATATTATTCCATGATAAAAACAAGAAAATTATGTTTTGCGAAAACTAAACTTAAGATTACGGCTGTAGTATTTGAATGTTTGTCAAAAACTAATAATATAGTATTTTCCTTAAAAAATAATTATGTTGCTTGCCTTTCATAGTTTAGTTTAAGTTAGGCTAAATTAAAAAAGATGAAATAGATGATTTGTAGCTAGATGTTTCAGCATGACAGACAGTAAGTTAAATGGAAATAATTCCGTACAAAATTGTCAATATTCGTATTGGAAGCTAAAATTTGTGTACAATGGCATTGAATCGTTGAAGTCGCCAATAGGTCAGTTACTTAACCGTGAAACTAGTTAGAGCAGTGGTTCTCAACATCTGTTTGTTCGCAGCACGCTATCGTAAGAGTTGGACATAATGTAGGAGACTTGGTCAATAATAATTTTTCACTAAAGACCAAGTTAAATAATTTCGTTGTGAAATTTATATATTTAAGCTCATCTTTTGTTCCTTTATCAAAATAAATAGTGAGTGAAATTATTTTATCAGAAAAATCACAAAGTATTAGAAGTTTCGCAGCGAATCTAGTACATCTGTCGACACGCCTGTTGAGAACCACTGGCATAGATACTTTCCCCTTTAAAATATTTACTGATTCTTTTTCAAACCAGAAATTAAGCTTGTACTGGGACCACTGTCTTCACGATTAGAAGAACGATGTTCAATAACATTTTAAAACCAAACATGATTTAATGGAAATGAGCAAGAAACATATAGTTTCACCTACCTATATTTCCTGCAATTTAGAATTAAAACATCACCGAAAAAGATTACGGAAATTCGAACGGGAGTTTTATTCCTTCTGTAGTTAACACGAATAGCTTTCAAATATAGTGTAATCAAAATAGACCTTAAACTACAAAACCCTGCATGAGTATGTGTCATTGTAGTTTACAAATTTAGCAGAATAAATGAGAAACTATTGAAACTCTCACAAAGTTGCCTATTTCAGTAAGTTATAATGGTTAATAATCAGAGAACCCTTGATGAATATTCTGACATTTTCTGAAATGACCATAATGAAATAATTTACACCACACATGATCTTACCACAAGTGAAAGCTATATCATTTTCCAAAGAGAAGGTGAGAAATAAATACGTTAGTAGTGTTCCATTGTTTTACAAATAATTACTTCAGACTCTGAAATAATCTTCCTAACTTCGGAAAAGCACTTAACGAACTATTTAAGACATGTCTCCATCGGAGAAGTGAAACTAAACAGTTACAAATCAAAAATAAACCATCTTGTCTTTGCGTAGTCAAATAATTTAAATACAAAGTTTATATATTTGTCATCACGAACTGAATATTCCACTGTTATTTCTATATGCATTTATTATATCTTTGTTAATATAACATGATCTAGGCAAATAGGATGGTCTTCATCATCAACGATTAGGAAACATTCTGGTTATTAAACGCATATAACATCTTTACTTGTCAAGGCACATCGGGTTACGCACTCTACGAGAAAACTCAATCATAACACGAGAAACAAAACCTTGTACCCAAAGGTAACAAGTAAGCTTGCTTACACATAGATAAAATATAACTCTGACATTAAAGAAGAATACGAATCAGAAACTGGAACCATCCCTTCTCCTAGTTTAATTTAGCAACCTTGAAATATAATCATACATAAATAAAACAAAACACAGCTCCTCAAATATTCCTTAGAAAACTCAATACATGAAGTTGGAGTTTGTTCAAAATACATCCGCAACAATACTACTATCAGCTCACCACAATTATATGGAGTTAGGATAAAAATAAAACAATGTAGGGATTAGCACAGATCATCACAATATGTTTTTGTGATGGATAATTTAATCGAAAGCAGATTTGGTTCGGTTACACTAGTTAGTTCAATTTTACTGCCCTATTCCAAAAAGAGCGGCCGAAATATAGTAAAGAAAAGTTATTTACTCTATATATCTTTTATTTTTTATCAATTTAAAATTCCTTCCTAAACTTTTTATCACAACTACAAGAGCAAAACAGTCTCAGAGAGGGATAATAACGTCTTGAATTATTCACATCTTTCTTATTTATTTTAGGAACGTTGTAAATGAACATTTGCAGCAAGTTGTTCAAACAAGTCGGAATGAAAATCAAGAAGCTTCTTGTTAGGGCGTACATATATGAAAAAGGAAGAACAAATTAATTAAATAACTTTATTTTGCAAGTCTGGTCTCAAACATAAGTATAAGAATTTTAATTTTAACCAAAAAATAATACATTTTTCCTTGTGTACAAAACAGTTTCTTAGTAAGCAAAAAGACGTTTGGCCAAAACTAGTAACCCGTAACCTGGGGCACACGAAGTGTGTCGCACTAACATGAAGCTGGGGTATTTTGTACCCCACTCCAAAACCAAGCACTATTTAATAGCCTTGTATAAAATTTGAGAACCAATTTTATCCTGTTCTGGGGACTAGGGTGCACATACCAGTAATGGACCAGGCGCTAGTGGTTCACAAATAGGGGGAACAAACGGTGATAATAGAGTTTATATTGGACACAGTAGCAAACAAAGTATGTTATACTTCCGTAAGGTTTAACAGTGTAGTCTTCAAACGCTGTGCAATCAGGAAAATTCATTGTCTCTCCAAAATCTCGTACACTGTGTGAAATTGATTTGGAAGAGAGCAGAGCGCACGATAAGAGGACAGAACTACAACTAACACAAGATATATATCCGTTCATATCTACTAGAAGGTACAACGAAATATATAAATAAATAAATTAATTTAATCTTTGGTTGGTAAAGGAACAATCTAAACAACATTTATTGAATGATTTGTACTGGAACAATCGTAGTTCACAATTGTCTACTACAATTGGTTAACTACTGGTGCAACTACACCTTCAGCAATATATTTGTCTACTGTCTTGTAAAAGGAAACAAATGCGAGCTGCTTTTCCTTTGACTAATTTTTCACTGCCTCAGGCTTTGTTTCGTAGAAAAATAACATTTTGCTGGATTATATAAATTTAAGTTCCTGTTTACCCTTTAAAGTTTCCTTATTTGGTCAACCATTGGTACGGCCACCTTTTTTTAACAAATGAGGAGTTAGTTCTAGCAATCTTTTACTTCAACTGTAGCGGAAGAACTAATGCAGAAACTCGAAATAGTTGAGGTAGAATATACCCCTTGCCCAAGGTTACGGGCTTAGCAAAACACCTTATCAGAGTCTCTAAATAAACACCAAATTTGAATTAAATTTGTGGCCTTCAGTTAGCTATGGCTCAGACCACACCAACCAAATTCGAAAGCATAGATTCACCGGGCGTGGAAGATAACTCCGGTTTCTCCTGACTAAAATTATTATAATGGAGTAGCTCCAAAAATAGATTTTTTTCTCTTTCAGAACTGACTTCTGTGGCTATTAATTTTGGTTTAGATCTTTTAATTTCAGTTTAGGTTTACGTGTAGAATCCATCAAATTAATCATTTACGTCTTGAATCGTTGGCATTTCTTTACGAGAAGCATTTCAAAGGGCACGAAAGCACCATTATAGGCTTACTCTACGCTTACAGGAGGAGATAACTGGTTTTGAAGGTTTTTTATGGAACAAATAAAATAAACCTATAGTGCAATGACATTGAATGGTATTTTGAGTGCAGTGACACACACGCTCCTTTACATTGTATCTCAGAACTCCTTGTTTAGACGTCACATGCACCGCCATTGAAGTAAGTTACAGCATTTGAAGAAAATCGAACGCTATAAGACGGGGGAGTAGCTAAAAAAGGATATTATTGTCGAGGGTTTTGTCTTGCAGTTTTATATCTTATACCCGTTATTGTGTCTAACTATTTATGAATCTTCAATCAACATATATTTCAGTGATTGTCTGCTTTAAAGGTCCATTTCGTGATATGTTCGTTATCTCTGTTTTCTGTTCAACAGTTTTTATCATGTACGCCTTTGTTTATTTTTTTTTAAATATTGGTAGAGTAATACTATATTTCTTTGTTAACTTACAAGCAACCATAATGATGGGGCAGAAAAGAATTATATTTTTTTTCCTCCGTCATGTAATCAAAGTACGTATATGCGCGTGCTAAATTTTCGCAACTCGAGCGCAATTCCTTTGGGAGATATCGATGACATGAAAGTCATATTTGGGCTGCAGAGAATGGTCAAAAAATATTGAAATATTCTTATATTTCTGAAAGAATATATATCCTTATACTGTATTTGCAAAATACTGAAAAAATGAAAGTAAATGCACAGTAATGGGCACTAGGCAAAAGGCGCTACCTGTTGGATGGTATATGTATTTCATGGATACCATATTGAATCTCGATCGATTTTTTTAAGTGGAAAGGCGGTCGTAAGACGTAATTTTGGGCTAGAATTTTACGAGAAATAGGTTTTTGAATTCCGTTTTGTCGTAAATGTATTATTATGGGGTATATGGGTATATTCCTCTTCAATGCGAGTAATGATGAACACCCATTTCATCTTGAAATAACGAAACAAAGGAACCCAAATGGACACAATACCAAGAAACAATTTCTATTCATTTGGGTTTCATTGCTTTCCTTATTTCAATATGAAATCGGTGTTTTCAGAGTATTGCATCATTTCCTGCATACCATTATCTCTCACAATAATTAATTTACAGTAAAACGGACTTCAGAAACGTATTTCTCGTAAACGTCTTGCCCAAAATGATAATTTAACGACTTCCTTCCTTTTTAAGAAAATCATTGGAGAATCAATATAGTGGACTTCAAGATGGTAACAATGAAGAACATACCCTTCAACAGGTAGCGCCTTCTACCCAGTATCCATTACTGCGTATTTACCTTTAATTTCTTTCAACAATAAGAACGTAAGGATATTTCAAAACTTTGCATGGGCTCATGCTTTCACATTATAATCATAACTGAAGAAAATATATATAATTATTTTCTGCCCGATCAGTATGTCTGCTTGTTAGGATAACGGAAAACAAAACAATGACACAGCTTTGCAGCTACATTCAGGAAATTCGCGGTTCAAATTCCGGTGTGGGTTTCCTGACGTTAATATTTCATATATTTTTTTCTGCACTTCTAAAGAGCAAATTCGAATTGGTACCTTACTTTCAGTCCAATGCCGATCTCTTCCCACTTTACTTTGACTGTGTTTATCAATGATACCGTTATTGACCACTTTCAATGTCACGACAACGTTCTGTTTTAGTTAAACCCGGACATTGCCTAGTCTGGCATATTGAAATAGGGACGTTAACTGCGTAATAATGATAATTGCTTATTCAGCTTTTGTTGTAAAAAATGGCCGTCCTATTGTTGAATCACTCACGTTTCCAGTAGTTTCAAATTTGCAGATAGGACTTGATATCAAACGGGTCTTCACCTGTTGAAAATCATATCTTTTGCTAACAAGTCAGCGGTTAGAGCTCCATTGCGTTTATTTCTATAATACAGTTTAATGCTTGTACTTGTTGTTTTTCTTAAACGATGTGGTATTTTACCTCAAGGAACCGAAACATATGAGGACCAGTAATGAAAACGATAGAATAAACTGACTTTTTCGCAGCCTGCAAAATAACACTGCAGAAAACACTGCAAAATCAAGATGATGTGAGGCTAACAGTGACCAAGTTCTTTGCCTCCAAAACCGGTGACTTCTTTCTGCAGTGGATTCAGATTCAACAACTGGTTGACAGGTGGCAGGATGTTGTAGAGTCCGATGGGAACTATTTTCCTGACTAACAGTAGTATTCCAGGAGAAAAACACGATATTACTTATGGGATAAGTTGATAATATCCAGCTCGTGCGAACCACTGCACTGCAAAAAATTCAACACAATGCGGTGTTCCAGCGTGGCTACCACTTTTGTGTGTTAAATCAGCACAACACACGGTGTTGATTTCGATACTGTGAAAAAAAAAGTTACGGCTTCATTGAGATTTCAACATGGATTGCTCAGTTAGAAGTCGAACGTCTAACCGACTTGACTAAATCGTCAGACAGAAAAGGTACTAGATGCGAATGATATTTAGTGAACAACATTTGAATTAAACGACTACACTATAGGTTTAAACAGTGTATGGGATCAAGTATATGTTGCTGAACCCCCAAAACAAACTAAGTTAGTTGCACGACTTATCCCATGGTTTAATCACTTCCTATTTGTCAACTGAGAACCAGAATTCCCATTCTTTGAGAATATTTTATTTCTATGAAAGCAAGCAAGTTGGCGACAGCCAAACACTTGAGCAGCATTACTGCTTTCTTAACGTAACAACATGCCAAATGATGCGCTTGCTTTCATAGAAATGGAACATATTCTCAATAAATGTGGATTGCGATCTCTAATTGACCAATGGACTAGTCTTTAAATCATGGCATAAGTCGTGAGAGTAACTTTGTTTGTGTTTGGGGTTCAACAACATTTCTTATACTCTATATTGTTTCAATCTAGTGCTCTTTCCGTCTGACGATTTAGCGAAGTCGGTAAGACGTTCCACTTCCAACTGAGCAACCCATGTTCAAATCTAGCTGCAGCCGTATTTTTTTCTCCCAGTAACAAAATCAACAACGTGTGTTGTGTTGATTTAACACAAAAAAGTTGTAGTCATGCTGGGACACCGCATTGTGTTAAATTAACAGAGTTATTTTTTACTGTGCGCTTGTCTAGTGGTAATGGTCACCTACTCTTTACCAGGTTAGGATACGCCGGTCAAGTTCAAATTGACCTACTTCTTCAAGCGTCTTTTTTCTATTTTAGAAATTTCGTAAAACGAACCGGTTAATAGCAAATTGTACCTGTAAAGAAGAAAATTTTCAAATCCCTAGATATTTCTTTGACTCAGTCGTTATTTATCAGGACATAACGTCATCGCCCTAGAAAAGTATCGTCCAATAATAGAAATGAAATCATGGAAAAATGTTAGATAAAATTTTATGTGTCAATTGGTGTAAACCAAATCAAATTTATGTAACTGGTTAGTGTAAAAAGAAAGAAAACACACGTGAAAAAACATTAAAAATTAAGGAAACCAGCCTTCGGTCGCAGCAGAGGAAACTGAAATGGTACCTTGATTAAAGCCAAGGCTTTTTCCTTCTGTATTTTTTAATCTTGGTTATGTTGTTGAGGATTATTTAGTAAAAATTGGCCTGTCAAAATAAATAAATAAATACAGTAGCTCATGAAATATAATGAATGCCTAGCAAAATAAATGAAACAAATTGAATCTCTGGTTGCCTAGCTATATTTTGTTTCTTTCCTTCAGTGACGTAAACATGTGTTACGGAAGTGCTCTTTCGGTAGCTGTATATACCTGCTCGACTACCTGACAAATGTGCAAATGTTTCGAGTAAATGTATGTTGTTATTGCTAGTGTGGAAGCATGTCGTGTGTAGCCATGGATACGTAAATCCTTAAATCGATACTGCAATCCATCCAATAAGGACATTGCGTGACAGAAACAACTGCTGTTTTGTATTTGTAGTAAGTTCGCGATGAATTCGGGAAATTCCCTACATGTTATGCACGTAAGTAAAAATCATTACCTTTCACTTATGAAAGATGAGACATTTCCGCTTGTAAAATGATTGGATCTATGGTATTCCATTTCGATTCGATTTAGGTGAATTTCCATCAATTCACATAAAGTTTTCATCTTCGGAACACGAAAACGACGCAATGAAATTTTTAAGATGTAAAAAGATGCAAAAGAGAGCATTTATTCGTAAGTAGTAAGAAGGGAAAGTATTGTAATTATAAATCCGAACAAAAACACCAGAGGTGCAAAAAGTGGAGCCAAGTTCTTTAGCCCTAAAAAGGTGTGAAATGGGAGACGGATGAGCCAAGTTCCTTGGTGACAGCATGTAACAGGAACAAAGGAACTTGGCGCGAGGTGACAAGGTTCATGATCCTCAAGCTATAAGGGTGGTAGGGATCCTAAAACCCACTTCGTCCACCGCCCCCAACCCTAAGGCTTTTGTCAGCTCGCGCCAAGTT